>APFE031327847.1:284651-329835 GCA_000404065.3 Pinus taeda | reverse complement strand
TCAAGAAGAAGACAAATGCAGAAGGGAAGGTGGAGAAATACAAATCTCAGTTGGTAGCAAAAGGTTATTCCCAGGTGCGGGAATTGATTTTGGTGATATTTTTTCTCCTGTTGCCAAGGTAACTTCTATTAGATTACTTTTATCTGTTGCTGCTGCTTTTGATTTTGAGGTAGAACAGATGGATGTGAAGACAACATTTCTTCACGGGGATTTCGAAGAGGAAATCTACATGAAGCAACCTGAAGGCTTTGCGGTGAAGGGTAAGAAAGAACTAGTATGCAAGTTAAAGAAGTCTCTGTATGGGTTAAAACAGTCACCAAGGATGTGGTATCAGAAATTTGGTACATTTATACGGGGACTTGGCTTCACCAAAAGCAAAGCAGATCATTGTGTGTATTTTAAATTAATTGGTGATCGTGTTATTTATCTGGTCTTGTATGTGCGGGAGATGTAACAGCCCAAGATGCATAAACAATTACTCTGGTTACTAACTTTTATCTTTACCATTTATTACTTTAATTTTCTTACCCTATGTTGGTAAAATAATAAATTGCTGAAGCCGAAAGGTTAAGAAATATATATATATATATATATATTTCATTACCTAAATTATTCGTAATTAGGAGTTCAAATACTTTAACAAAAATAGAAACTGTTTGCAACGGTTAAAAGAAATAGTTACAAAAGACAATTACCCATCTGCCCTAAAGGGAGATTTAGAAGGGGGAAAAGAATCTAGGAGAGATCCTAGAGCTAGGTGGAATAAACCACTAGGAGAATACTCAAGGATAGTCTATATAAAGTATAAGACTTGAGGCAAGACTATGAGTCTGGAGGCCCAAGGTACTTAACTATGGTTGGAATTACCTTAACCGTGAACAAAAGAAAGTGCTTAGGGGAGAGTTTGGACATAATTTCCAGACTCACGACTTGAAGGAGAGACTTTCTATAAAGGATTGAAGTTACACATTTGCAAATTAAATAGAGAAGTAACACAAAATTTTTTGTTTATTACTTGTCAAGTGATAGAACAAACTAACGATAGAAATTCCTTGAAAATACACTAGAATAAAGAATAAAATTTACCCGATTCACAATAAAAAGAGTAGGCAATAGATGATATATCAATACATGAATGATAGAAAGTAATACAAGTAATGCACAAATAAATATCTCAATATAGCAGATAAACACTCATGCACTCTTAAAGATGTGAAGTTAATTTTTATGATAGGAAGTAGGAATAATGTGAGTGAAATATTACAAGATTACTGTAGAATTAATCTGTGTAATATGCAACAATATTAGCGTAGAATTAATGTGAGTAATATTCTACAAAATCACTATAAAAGTAATCTAGGTGATACACTATAAAAAAAACCTTTAAAGGACAATTATTGAAATGCTAAATGGAAAAGAAGAAGAGCTAAGCTTAATTCTCTAAGCTACTACCTTGAGCAAAGAAGTATAGTCAACCTCTGTCGATCATTAAACAATAAACAAATAATGACACATGCATTTGTTTAGTTACACGGACTGTGTTTGTGTAAATATAATTCAAATGGAACAATATCTCAAAGTAAAGTTTCCCATAACAACATGGGCTCAACAACCTGAGTTCGTCGACATGAAAAAAACCCCGAAAACCTTCTATTGCATAACTTTAGCTATAAAAGGATGCATAATAGAGAACCCTCATCCAACACTAACTAACTAAGTGAAAATGTCATGGAGAACTCACTGTCGAACAAGTGCCAATCATTCAAAAGCTTGCAAGTGTTGGACACAGTGTTTAACCAATTTTACACAATTAACTAATTAAAAGAAAAACATAACAAGTCTCAGCATAGGACCTCTGCTCGGTACATAGTTGCTTTCACCAAGTAGTTAACATTCATCAATTAAATATTAATGAACCAGAGGTTTTTTTTCCCAACCTAGAAACAATCACGGAGGACATAAGCCCATAAACCCATAAAGGATGTTGTCCTAGTGACATAATTAATTGGGCAAATATAGTAGAATACTTGCACACAAACGCCAAGAACCATGGAGTCAATATGAGAATAAACATGCTTAATATGTAAAATACATGATGCCGAGAGGAGGGTCGACCTTACCTGACACTTGAGGGTTCCAACAATGGGCGTCCCACCTGCATCAGAACGAATATTATCATTAAACAATTCTAGAGTTGAAAATCTATAAATGAGGGGGAGAAAAACTTATATAAAACTTCAGAGCTTTAAGGCCAGAGAGCTCACCTTCCAAAAATGGTTTTCAAAGAAGAGTATCTATAACAATAACAGAAAACAATCAAGCCACCCATGGAGAGTCGAGGCAATAAATTAAACGTTTCAATTGGTGGAAGTTCAAAGTGGAAGACAAGATCACACATTGCAGAGAATCGGAATAGCGTAAGGATACGTTGTTGGGGTTACCATCCTTACAGGATTGACCATAGCACACATGGAAAACAACAGAAGGACCGTGCACTGGCCTGAAACCACCATCAAAAAATTTCATTACATAGTAGCAAGACACAAAGGGTCGACGACAACAAATGACACTACCATTTTCTAGACCTGGAAAATTGGTTAAGGGGTTAAAACCTAGACCCTTCCGCTCTCTAAATTTCCTAGTGGAGATCAACGAATGTGAAATGGTACATGCATTGCAAGGGATCATCACCAGCTGGTAGATGCATGTGGCAAGCATGGCTACAACTGTGCCACGTGTTCCAGTATTCAAGAGCCAATTAACTAAGGTATTGTCATGGACGACTACCCCATTGGGGGCCATATGCACATTAATTACCATCCACCACATATACATCGCTAACTACAAATTTTAATGAAACATACAAAAATCATATAAGTGTTGTCGTGTGCTTATGGTCATACTTGGTCATACTGGTGCATTTCTCAATGTATGTTAAATATATGTGATGTCATTTTTGGTTTGAAGGAGTGTCTTTCGAAACCTCATTGCATAATTGGATTGGTAAGTTAAGATCCAATCATTGCATTTCTTTCATTGTTTTACCATTAAAGTTGACATTTACCTAGTGACTATTATGTAGGATAAGGTTTTATTGATTGATATTGATTGGTTTAAAATGACTGTGCATCATCTTCTCATTTCCAAGCATATCCCACTATGAAAATATTTACCTAATTGAGAAATGCAATAAAAAAATGTAGTTACCGGAGGTTACAAAATAAGAAAGAAATGAAACAGACAACAACCACACAAGTAAAAAACACAGGATTTATGTGGTAAAACCCTGACAGAGTGTCAAGGAAACATCCACGGGGCAAGGGATTAGAATCTCTATTCAATCAATAAATGTTTCTCCATTACAATAGTTCTGGCATTCATCAGTTTTATATAAGCCTCGTTAGTTACATAACAACTGGTTTAGTATGAAAACTAATTTGTCAATAACTAATACAATTTACCCAAATTTACATTAATTAGTTGTCAATTACCAACAAACTCCACCTTGAAAACAATTTTCCTAATCCCTTGCCTATTCCCATTCATTATCTTTTCTGCAAGCCAAAAGAAGCTAAACACCATCACAGCTTCTCTACCGTAATTGGCTTTATGAATATGTCTCAACAATTCTCTCGTGTATGAACCTTTTGAAGAACTACTTTTCCGCCATCGATCGCGTGTCTTAGAAAATGATACCTAACATCAATGTGCTTGGTTTTGTTGTGATAAGTAGGATTTGTAGCCAAGTGAATAGCACTTTGACTATCATGAAGTACACTCACATTCTCCTGCATCCTTCCAATCTCATCAGGTAGACCCTCTAACTAGATTTCTTATTTAGTCGCATCTGAAGCAGCTATATATTCTACTTTGGTAGTGGAAAACAGAAATATTTCTTGAAGCTTTGACATCCAACTAATTGCTCCACCTGCAAGAGTAAAGACATAAGATATAGCAAATCTTCTTTTTCCCAAATCACTTACATAATCAACATCTAGATATCTACAGGCTGATCCTTCACTACCATTAAGTAATGCAATTAGTGCCAACACAATACAAATAGAAACAAGTTTTACAACTCATGAAAAAATATCATGAAAGTCGATACCTTCAACCTCAAAATACCGTTTTGCTACCAGTCTCACCTTATATCTTTCGATACTTCCATCAACTTTTCATTTTAGTTTGAAGACCCATTTGCACCCAACAACACCTCTCCCTTCAACAAGTTCTAGAAGATCCTAGGTATTGTTCTTGGCTAAGGAATCCATTACTTCTTCCGTAGGCGTTTTCCACTTTTCACTATCTGTATCATCTATTGCTTCCTAATAACAAGAAGGTTCCCCATCTTCAGTAATCAAAGCAAAAGATGAAGCAGAATCTTCATACTTTTTGTGAGTTTTTCTTTCCCTTGTAGACTTTCTTAGAGTGACTGGTTGCTGATCTGGTTCAAAAGCTTGAACTGGTTTAGAAACTTCAACAACTTCCTTTGTATCTTCAACAACATCTTCTCCAGAAGCCTCTTCTTCCTTTTGACTGTCACCAAAAATTCTAGCTTCCAACTAAACTTATTGATTTGACGATACCTGTTCGTGTTCAATTCTTTCAACATTTGATTTTAAAAGAGAAGACTCATCAAATGTTACATCTCTACTAATGACTATCTTCCACAATGTAGGATGCCACAACCTATATCCTTTCACTACATAGTCATACCCAACAAAGACATAACATTTCAATTTTGGATCTAATTTTGAACGCTGATTTTTAGGAATCACAGCCAAAGGATTTCAAGGATTTCAATTCAGGAAGTGATATACATTTCATCAGTACCTGAAGACCTTTCTTGCTTATGTGACCCAAGTAATGATTCCATAGGCGAGTACCTTCTTCTTCTTTTTCTGACATAATCACTGTTTCATTGCCCTGAGTACTTCCTTTGAGTCTGTAAAGATTTTTGACTTTTTCTGCTTTCATAACAACTACGGGGACTTTAAAGACTTTCAACACTCCATTCTGACCTATAAACTTATAGCCCTCTAAATCCAACACTCCCAAAGAAATCATTTTTTTCTTTAAATCAGGTACATGTCTAACATTAGTTAGTGTTCTAACTATGTTATCATATATTTTAATCCTTGTATTTCCCATCCCAACAATCTGACATGATACATTGTTACCCATAAACATAGAACTACCATTTACATCTTCATATGAAGTGAACCAATTTCTATCTGGACACATGTGATGAGAAGGAGCACAGTCTGACAGCTAGCTTTTTAAACCCTGAGAGACATTACATACATGTGAAGTTTCATATATCATACATAATTCTTTAGTAGATAAAACTTCATTTATCATACCCGAATCAACGTGATTTGCTTCCTTCTTCAAGTTATCAAACTCTTTTCATTTCCAACACTCTTTGTTCAGGTGTCCAAATTTATTGCAGTGCCAACATTTTGCCTTACACTTCTTTCACTTTCATTTAGATCTGGAATACCACCTCATTTTTTCTCCTCTTTCCTTTGACCATCCTCTAGCTATCATGGCTTCTAATGTTGTTGTTTGAGTAGTGGATTTCCTTTGTACTTCTTTAGACAAGAGAGCTCCCACAACTCACTCAAATTTCAAGGAATCAGCAGTGTTCAAACTAATTGAAGTTACGAAGTGATCCCATGATTCGAGCAAAGAACACAACAACGTTATTGCTTTGTCTTCTTTTTGAATTTTAGCTTCCATATCTGCTAATTGGCATATAAGTGTATTAAAAACATTCAAATGTTCCGCAACTTTTGAACCAACCTTTTTCAAAGACTGCACAGTTGTCTTTTCAAATAAATTCTATTGGTTAACAACTTTGTCATATATAGTTTTTCTAGTTTTTCCCATAAACACGAAGCTGTACTCTCTTCAAAGAAATTCATCCGCAAGACATAACATGATAGTAGTGAGAGCTCGGACATCCAAGTCCTCTAGTCCAAATCGGTCATGCTCGAAGGTTCCTTATTTGCCCTATCGAGTCCCTTGTGCAACCCTTGTCGCACTAGCAAATCCCTAACTTTCAGTTTCCAAAGAGCAAAGTTGCTCTTGTCGGTGAATTTCCCGACCTTGAACTTTGCATTCTACATCTTGGCCATTTCTTTCCTACAAACCTTCCTCCTAGAGTTTCCTTTTTTTTCCAACTAGGGTTTATTTTTGGTTTCCCTTTTTCAGAAATCTTTTTAGATTTTGTTATTTAAAAAAAATGTCTTTTTTTGAAACAATCAAACCCTACAACAGAGTTAAAAAAAACTTGTTTTATTTCCTTCAAATTAATGAAAACTACTTGTCTGCTTTCCTTCAAATTAATGAAAACCCTGTTTTTCTTTCCTTCAAATTTAACAATTTAAAAAGGAAAATTCCACTGGCTTTTGAGCCCAAATATTCTCGAGAAAAATTGCTTTCAAAAATTTATTTTAAAATTACCAAGATCTTCCAGAGTCGATTGATGAAAACAAACCCTCTTCCCAAACTTGCAGCAATGGCCAAATGTGACTTCACCTCTGCATTCGCCTCCAGAAAAGATCTGGCAGAGGGTCAGAGGGTCTTTACTCTCACGCACCCACAAAAATTTGCTACACAGAGCAAAGATTGCCCTGGCCATACACAAGGGTTCCGTGCTGCTCTAGAGTATTTACGCACTGGCCTTTGGTAGCTCCTCGCACACACAGAGAACAATGACACAGGTTCGGTGGTCTGACAGAGTCCACGGAGAGACTCAGGTTCACGCTAAGAGGTTTTAGATACTCAACCATTCATTTCCGCTGGTGATCAGCGCACCAGCCATGAACGGGCACAACAGTGTGGCAACGTAGAGGGTTGGCATCGTACTCTTCACAAGTCAGCAACGATGCAGCAGGGTATGGAGTTTATGCGCAGCGAGCCTCCTCACGAGTCCACGTAGAGAACGACTCTCGCTTCCTTGACCAGCATGCAGAGGGCAGAGGGTTTGGTGGTGTGGCAGCAACAACGTAGAGTTGGGCCTCAGTTTTTGCTTCGCAGAAGGTTCTCCTCCCTCCTCCTCCGGTTCAAGACAGGGCCAACAACAACGTGGTCAACCCACTCTCTATAATTGCCTACTCGCTCCTCGACAGTCAGAGAGGAGGTTCAGTTCCACCTTCCTCCTCCTTGCCTACTCACTCCTCGACAGTTAGAGAGCAGGTTCAGTTCCACGTTCCTCCTCCTTGCCTACAGTACTCATTCATTAACAATGACAGTAGCCTTCCAATTGATCCTTTCCCTTTAGCAGCGCCAACCAATATACACACTGCGTCCCTCTCACCCGGATACCATTTGTAGTTACCAGCGGCAACCAATATGCACACTGCGTCCCTCTCGCCCGGATACCATTTGTAGTTACCAGAGGTTACAAAATAAGAAAGAAATGAAACCCACAACAACCACACGAGTAAAAAACACATAAACATGATTTATGTGGTAAAACTTTTACAAAGGGTCAAGGAAATATCTATGGAGCAAGAGATTAGAATCTCTATTCAATCAACAATAAATCATTCTAGGGGAATCAGTTTTATATAAGCCTCTTTAGTTACATAATTTATTAAAACTAACTTGTCAATAATTATTACAATTTACTCAAATTTACATTAATTAGTTGTCAATTATCAACCAAAAAAAATTACATTCTCCTTCAAATCTCCTTTGAGTGGTTTATAGCATTTGGGTTTATATTTTCAAATAATGCTTAAATTTTACTTTTATTTCTTAGATTTTAGTTTTACTTTTCTCTATAAAATTGTGTTAATTTTTCCATTTACAATGGTAAATTATCTGTAATATATGTATTTGAGTTTTATTATTGTGTAAATTTTATAAATTTACTATGTTTTACTATTTCTTATATAAAACCCTAACTCTACTTCTTTGAGAAGTTATAATTTTATCACCGTTTTTTCATCTACATCCTACTTTTTTTCATGTAGATCCAATAATATGGAGTCGAGTATGGTCTTCAACATCCTGGTATTGCTGATTATTCTTCCAGCACAGTGCAATGCCAGAGTTGGACTTTACAACCACATGGAACGTGCAACACACTTTGCCCCAGAAGGAGAAAAATATACGCGGGCTGGTGAACGTTAACAAGTGATTCAAAATACCAAGATCGTGGTGGCCGTGGCAGCGGAGGTGTGGTGGCATCAAAGGATACTCAGTCCAGCTTACTTCCGCTTCCCAAGAAGTCAGCTGTTCCGCCGTCTGCCACTTCCAATGGGCACAATTGATCAGTGCTACAATCATGATAAATGTTTACCACCCTTTGCATTTGACATTAACTAGAACCATACGAGCTTTGCTTTTTATGATTACATAATAAAAGCTTATTGCAAACAAGCCTAGTTATTGTAAACATTGAGTTTTGAAAAAATTGCAATGAAGTGTACAATAAAACTCTGTTTGCAATTGTGTTAGGAAACGTTCGATCACAATTAAGTTATGTATTACGCTTGTTTTATATTTGGTTTTTAATATATTTTGATCACATATCATAACATGGTAATCGCGTCTTGTCGAACTGGCCTTCCTCGGCCTAATTTGGGTACAAGTTTTGTTCGTCCGGTTACACATCGTTCAACTCTGGTTGCTTCTTATCTTCTTTTTGCCTAATGAGCTACTTGTCACGCTATATTTCAAAACTCAAACCATTATGCAACAGTATGATTTCAATATTTGCAATTTGATAGTACCCCTGCATGTCATTCACCAAATTTCACTTTTTGTCTTATCTTTCTTTTATATTATATATATATATATATATATATATATATATTTTAAATGTTTATGCATTTGTTTAATCCTGATATCCTGATTTCATGGCGTTCTCTTCCTTCCATGATAAATTGATATGTTAGTAATGTTTAAAAGTCAATTTTGATGTACCTTATATAATTTACATTTTATAATAACTATTAAATTTAATACTAAATATTTTATGCATTGTTTTCTCTTTTTTCTCTTCAAATTCTATATTTATAATAGTTATATCTTCCTTCCATGATAAATTGATATGTTAGTAATGTTTAAAAGTCAATTTTGATGTACCTTATATAATTTACATTTTATAATAACTATTAAATTTAATACTAAATATTTTATGCATTTGTTTTCTCTTTCTCTCTTCACATTCTATATTTATAATGGTTATATCATTTATGTGGACAATGTTTATAAAATTGAGTAATAAATAATTTAAATTTGTTTTAAATTAATTTGTTTATTATATTGTGTAATGACCCAAACAGTTATATGAATAATTTTCCAAATTACCATGCTAGGTAAATATGAAAACCAGAATTATTACTATTTCATGTTGAAATGTTATCAGTTCAAATGATGGATTAAATAATATTGTAAATAGCCTTATGAGAAAAGTTATTTACTTCCTCTTGTCTAATTAAAAGAAATGGTTGCCAGCAAACAAGGGGCAACCCTAACTACTTTCTTTTCCATAGAAATGGAAAAAGAAAAGAGACCTGGGCTGTTAAGGAACAGACAGGGAAAGTAGGAGGACAAGAACTAGAGAAAGGAGTACTATGTCTGGTGAGGACGAGATGGTACCAGCACTGTTGTGCGCTATTCTGCACTGCTATTAGCGTGCATCACCTTGCTGAAGGCAGTGGCCTGCAAGTGAGCTTGGGGGAGAGAATCAGATCTGAATGACTGATCTTGTGGTTGGGAGGATAACAAGCTTTAAATGAGTTTCTCCAGTTTGGAAAGGATCAGAAACTAAAGAAGGCACAGTACAGGTAAGTACACTATGATTACAGTATCTATTTAGAAATTCTTCTTAAATCTGTAAGGGTTATCATTAACTGTAACGAGAATTAATTGCAAATCTGTAATGTTGTTGCTAACGGTAAATGAGACAGTAATATAAGGGAACTGGGTAGTTCGTTTATTTCCTCTTATTGGTTAAGTCTGGTAGAGTATTCCTCAGTTAGAGTAACCATTGAACAAAATCAGAGGATAACACCGAGAATAACCAGTACTATATTGAATATAAACAAAGTAGGAATTACGCTGTATTTATATCAAAATCGTAGAAACATGGTCAAGTAAAGTACAAAATACCACTACTCTAGACAAGCAATTTATAAGACAGCAAACAGTAGAGAGTTCGGTAAGATGGAAACAAGATTACATTATAACTTGCAAACTAACACATATAGCGACATTAAAAGAACTGTACTGTAAGTCGTAAAGCCGAGGGGTTTAGTGGCTTTAAATCATTTCCAGCACTTATATCACGAGGGCATAAGTAACTGGACTCAGCATGGTACAGATGCAAAACAAAGAGATTTAACTGAAAAACCTTAAATGACCCGAGTCGGGAAATCTAGTATAATGATCATGGATAAGCAGACAACCTGTAAATGTATATATATATATAGAGAATCACAAAAATATCCATTATAGACCATCGATCAACGGAACCTTGTATATAATCAGAGGAAAAGAATATACATATATGAACTGTAATGATGCAAACAGATTTTCTGGGGTAAGGAAGCCATAAACAGAGATATGCATATATCAGGCGCAAGAACCTATAGAATATCCCGTAAAAGAAAATCGATACCTCGACGGATAAAATAACTGTAACCGCAACTGACATTTATATTTATGACTGCAATGCTTGGAATATTTCTCAACAGAAAACTCAGAAGTATTTATGCAATATAAGGCAGCGAACGCTAAAACAATGCATAACCCTTGTGAGAAAAACCATGCAACAAGATGAATAACTAGGAAGCGCAATAATTAAACCGCGCAAATTCCGGATGCATTGATATTAACAGACAATGCAATATAAAGAGTTAAATCTATATAAATAACAGCAGGTGTTACAGTATAAGTCCTGGAATCAAATAATACACCTGAACCAAAAGTACCAGCAATGTAAGACTAAATAAGTCTGCCGACCGGCTACATATCGTTTAATACAGAATAAAGCTCATTATCATACTCGGGTCCTCGAGGAGGCTCGAGTAAGTTCATATGACAGACCCTGACCTAAACTATAAACTACCCAGTATTCACAAAATGAATCAGAACCCCCAGTAACATAAATGCCCATGCTGAGAGCTTCGCAGCTCGTGCAAGCCATAATGGAGCAAGAATAAACTCCTGGCATGAAAATAAAACGATATTCAGGAATTGAACTCGAGCTAAACGAACTATAAGACCGTGGGCTAGGGTAACTTACCCGGCGATTCGCAGAGGGTTTGGAACCCTGTGAACTCCTATCGCCGCAGACCTTCACGCCTGGTATCCTGTACAGGCACACATCACACCAATAAATTAATCCCGTCGTGGCAAACAAAAGACAGTAAGAAAAATTCAGATATGTTTCAAGGACATCAGTTACCTGGAGCAGAACAAACACTCTACCATTCCACGCAGAGAAGTATCGGCATCATCCTCGACGAGAGAGGGCCGTCAATCCAGTGAAGGCAACGGATTGTTTAGGCGGAACCCGGAGCAGATCCAGGTATGCCATGGTAGAATCGACTGAGAACCCATCATCGGGAGAGCGCTGCCTCGCAAGCCACCCTTGCAAATAACAGACCCAAACCCTAGATAAGCCCTTTTCAATCAGCATAAACCATTTACCACCGTAGATTCCAGACTTCAAATCCTGGGCGTTCATTACGTGCCTGATCCCGAGGTTGTAGCGGGCTTAGCTGTGGCATTTACTGCCACCAGCTACCGCAGTACATTCACCAAGGATCGTATCAAAGGAGATAGCGAGGAGACCAGCTATCCCCGTCCGGACTGCAAGTGGATCGCCCTCCAGATTAGCAAGTATCAGTCGGAGCAATTAGCATTAAAGTTCGATAGACAGGGGTAGCGGGAACCCAAGGTGACATAGCCGTTCCACCAACTCATGGCGTAAACAATGTATTAAATATCGCCTCCATATATTAACATGTAAACTATTAACACAATGTATTACGCATGTGATATTATTACCTCAAGTAAATAGTTAATGTAGGCTGAAGATTGGTACGCTTTATAAGTAAAAAAAGAAATTGTTTACTGTGTAAGGGTAGTGACATATGGTATCAGAGCCCAGATACAACACTGTGGCCTCTGGGTAGAACAGCAATGACAGACAAGGCCACTGTATTAAATAAATAACAAATACTCATTACCGATAATACTCTTGAATGTTGCTTTGTGTTGTTGCAATGAAGTACAGGATCCGGGTTTTGAAGACGGAGACATGAGGAGAGCGGATAACACAACACGACAACCTGTAATGGAGCAGGGTGTACCTGGTCCAGAGAATAACCCAGAACTGTGGGTGCAACTTGGGGAAGAAGCCAGAGTTACGAATCAGGCAATCCTGGAGACGGTGCAAGAACTGAAGAACGAGATGGCTCGTCTACGGGAAGACAATGCTCAATTAACGATGGAACAAGAAAGAATCTTGAAGAGTTTTTCTGACAGACAAAATCAATTACCAGTTAATCCTAGTGCAGAACAGCAAAGGATGTTTGAAGAACAGAATCATCACATACCTCCCGAAGGATCAGAAGAACGAGAGGAACGCTCCGATAATGTATTTGACCAGCAAACCTCAAAAAGACAAAAGGTAGAATTACAAGGAGAATTCCGCAAAATTAAACCACCACATTTTGATGGAGAACAAGAAGAAGCGGCTGAAGCCTGGATCATTAATATGAACAAGTATTTTCAGCTTTATGAGTATGATAACAACCTTAAAGCACGACTGGATATTTTTCAATTACAAGGGAAGGCCACCTTATGGTGGGAGGAAGTGAAGATAGTAAAAGGGGTCACCGAACAGAATATTACATGGGACAGTTTTCAAAGGTTCTTTAAGGAGCGATATTTAACGGAACGCTTCTATGATGAAAAGGCGAGAGAGTTCCATGATTTGCGATTAGGGCAGCAGACTATGGACGAATTCATCACTCGCTTTACTTCCTTACTTCGTTACGTGCCATATATCAGGGAAGAAAAGGCAAAAGTCCAGCGATTTGTTAGCAGTTTGCCACCATATATGCGAGAGAGGATTGAGTTTGACAATCCAAAGACAATGGACGAAGTAATCCGCAAAGCCAGAAATTGTTATCAACAAAGTAAACAGAAAGGGGAAACTGTTAACAGGAAATGGAATGAGAAGAGAGGTTTTAAGACAGTTGGAAACAGCAAAGGGAATCGCAGCAATGGAAATAAGGGAAATGGCAAAGGAGCAAACAGTAGATTTGCACCAAGAACTACATCTAAGTTTAGAACCACAAATGAGGCCAAGGTCAGTGAACAGCAACCAAGGTTGGACAGTGAAGGTACAGCAAGACCCCCGGTGCAGTGCTGGGGTTGTGGGGGACCTCACTACATTAAAAATTGTCCACAGCGGAAAGGAAATGAACAATTATCCCAAATTCATGAAGCTTCAACAGTGGGCAAGGATGGTCGCAGTGTACCCAGGATTAACGCGGCTCTAGAAGACCGTCAGGCAGAATATCAGCCAACCATGGTTGATTTCGAAGGTAAAATCTCAAACCTTACCATATCTGTTTTAATTGACCCTGGGGCTACGTTAAGCTATGTGAGCCCAAAGATAGTGGAACAATGTAGTTTACAATCTGTTAAATTTAAAAATCCTTGGCTAGTGCCACTAGCTACTGGAGCCAAGCGACGGGTAACAGCCAAAGTCAACGATTGCTCATTTACCATAGCAGACCAGCCAGTCACAGCTGATCTGAACGTACTCCCTCTCGGCTCCTATGACATCCTAATCGAAATGGACTGGTTAGAAAAACACTGGTCATTAGTTGATTGCAAAACCAAAGTTATTTACTACAGAGATCAGCAAGGGAACAAGAAAGAAATGCAAGGAATTAAGCAACCAATGCAAGTTCACCCGATAACTGCAAACCAACTAGTAAAATGCATACGGAAGGGGTGTCAAGTCTACGCCATTCAAGTAGGATATGCGGATTCCAAGGATAAATCAGCATCTTTGAATAGTATTCCTATAATACAAGAATTTACAGATGTATTTCCAGAGGAAATTCCTGGACTACTACCGCGAAGAAATATAGATTTTACCATTGAGCTGGTACCGAGGGCTGCACCAGTATCACGAGCACCCTACAGAATGAGTATACCTGAACTGACAGAATTGAAAATGCAGTTGCAGGAATTATTAGACAAGGAGTACATTCGCCCTAGTGTGTCTCCATGGGGAGCTCCAGTGTTATTTGTCAAAAAGAAAGATGGTACCCTTCGGATGTATATCGATTACAGACAATTGAATAAGTTGACCATCAAAAATAAGTACCCCTTACCCCGGATCGATGAATTGTTCGATCAAGTGAAAGGCGCAACAGTGTTCTCCAAGATCGATTTGCGATTAGGATATCATCAAATCCGAATTAAAGACGAGGACATCGCTAAAACCGCTTTTAGAACAAGGTATGGACACTATGAATTTGTGGTTTTTCAAATTGGGCTAACCAACGCCCCTGCAACTTTCATGTGTTTAATGAACAGCATTTTCCATCCATACTTGGATCGGTTTGTGATGATATTCATTGATGACATATTAATATATTCACGTACAATCGAAGAACATTATGAACATCTCTGAGTGGTATTACGGACCCTTCGAGAGCACCAGTTGTACACGAAATTTAGTAAGTGTGACTTCTTTAAGGAGGAGATCCAATATTTGGGTCACGTTATCACAAAGGAGGGAATTGCAGTAGATCCGAAAAAGATAAAGGCCATAATGGATTGGCCTGTGCCAAAAGATGTAGCGGACGTCCGATCTTTCATGGGATTGGCTGGTTATTATAGGAGATTCGTGGAAGGTTTCTCAAAAGTAGCTTTCCCCATTACCTCATTACAGAAGAAAGGAAAGTCATTCCATTGGACCCCAAATTGCCAGAAGAGTTTCGAGCAACTGAAGCATCTGCTCACCACGGCACCTATTCTAAGTATAGCAGATCCTAATAAGGATTATGTCGTCTGCACAGATGCTAGTAAGGAAGGATTGGGAGGAGTCTTAATGCAAGAACGCAGGGTGATTGCTTACGAATCACGTAAATTAAAAGAACATGAACAAAGGTATTCCGCCTATGACTTGGAACTGGCTGTTGTTATACATGCTCTGAAGATGTGGCGGCATTATCTTATGGGCAGGAAATTTCTGCTGCTCACCGACCACCATAGTTTGACCAACTATTTCAACCAGCCTACTTTAAACGCTAGACAAACGCGGTGGATGGACTTTCTAAGCAGTTTCGACTTTGATATAAAACATTTGCAAGGGAAAGCAAACAGAGTGGCAGACGCCTTAAGCAGGAAAATACAAAGTTTGTATGAAGTTTCCATTAGTGGATGGAAAAACCCCTTTCTAGACATAATAAAAGAAATTTCAGACCAAGAAGCAGAATATCAGCAGTTAAAACAGGAAATACAACAATCTGTTAGAGGGGACAGTCAACAAGAATATACGATAGATGATGCTGGATTAATCTACTTCAAGCAAAGGATATATGTGCCCAATCAAAGCAGAATTAAAAATCTGATCATGGACGAGTTCCACATCAGCCATTATGCTGGCCACCCGGGTTATCAAATGATGATAACAGCAATCCGGAAGGAATATTTCTGGCCAGGAATGAAGAGGAATATTGTGGAATACTTGGCACGGTGCTTAGAATGTCAGCAAATTAAAGCTGAACATCAGCATCCAGCAAGACTGTTACAGCCCTTGCCCATTCCAGAATGGAAATGGGAAATCATCTCCATGGATTTTATTATGGGATTACCTAGAACAAAGAAAAACAATGATTCCATTATGGTAGTAGTGGACAAATTAAGTAAGGCTGCACATTTCATACCAGTGCAATCTACATACAGAGCTGCACAAATCGCCCACATTTTTATGCAGAATGTGTTCAGATTGCATGGCCTTCCAAAAACAATAATCTTCGATCGGGATGTGAAATTCACATCAGCTTTTTGGAAGACACTGTTTACTGATTTGGGCACTCAGCTGAACTTTAGCACAACCTACCATCCACAAACTGATGGACAGACGGATAGAGTGAACCAAGTAGTAGAAGATATGCTAAGGGCTTATGTTATGCAACAACCCACACGGTGGGAAGAGTACTTACATTTGGTGGAATTTGCGTATAACAATGGGTATCACACCTCAACGCAAATGAGTCCATTTGAGGTTATGTACGGACGCAAATGCCGTACACCCTCCAGCTGGGGAGGGCCTAAGGATAAATTAAGTTTAGGACCTGAAATGCTTAAAGAGATGGAGGACATGGTAAAGAGAGTGCCTGTTAATTTGAAGGCAGCTCAGGATAGACAAAAGAATTTCGCTGATCGGAAAAGAAGATTTAAGGAATTCCAGGTTGGGGATCATGTGTATATTTGGATTCAAGCCAAGAGAAGTACCTTGCAGTGGGCTGGTTGCGCTAAATTGGCGCCCAGATATTGTGGACCCTTTCAGATTTTGGCAAGGGTCGGACCGGTCGCATACCAGCTGGCTTTGCCAAGTCACATCCCGGTCCATAACGTATTCCACGTTTCAGTCCTAAAGATGTATGTGTATGACCCTAAGCATGTAATCCGATGGCAGGATATACAGGTGGGGTTATTGTTATAATAAAAATTCAGCAAGAATTTCATTTGAAATGAAACTAATTCGGAAATTGTGTGATGCAGGTCGAACCGGAAGGAGAAGTACTAGTCGAGCCGCTGAGCATTCTCGACCAGAGAGAAGTGCAGCTGCGGAAACGAGTTATTACCCAAGTTAAGGTTCAATGGCGACATTTTGGGCCTGAGGAGGCCACTTGGGAAGACCAAGAATTGATGAAGGAAACATATCCAGACCTGTTCATGATTGTAAGACACCGAGACGGTGTCCAATCTCAGGGGGAGGAGATGTAATGACCAAACAGTTATATGAATAATTTTCTAAATTACCATGCTAGGTAAATATGAAAACCGAAATTATTACTTTATTTATGTTGAAATGTTATTAGTTCAAATGATGGATTAAATAATATTGTAAATAGCCTTATGAGAAAAGTTATTTACTTCCTCTTGTCTAATTAAAAGAAATGGTTGCCAGCAAACAAGGGGCAGCCCTAGCTACTTTTTCTTTCCATAGAAATGGAAAAAGAAAGAGACCTGGGCTGTTAAGGAACAGACAGGGAAAGTAGGAGGACAAGAACAAGAGAAAGGAGTACTATGTCTGGTGAGGACCAGATGGTACCAGCACTGCTGTGCGTTATTTTGCACTGCTATTAGCGTGCATCACCTTGCTGAAGGCAGTGGCCTGCAAGTGAGCTTGGGGGAGAGAATCAAATCTGAATGACTGATCTCGTGGTTGCGAGGATAACAAGCTTTAAATGAGTTTCTCCAGTTTGGAAAGGATCAGAAACTAAAGAAGGCACAGTACAGGTAAGTACACTATGATTACAGTATTTATTTAGAAATTCTTCTTAAATCTATAAAGGTTATCATTAACTGTAAATGAGAGTTCATTGTAAATCTGTGAAGGTTGTTATTACCTGTAAATGAGAATTCATTGTAAATCTGCGAGGGATATGGATAACTGTAACGAGAATTAATTACAAATCTGTAAGGCTAATGCTAATGGGAAATGAAAGAGTAATATAAGGGAACTGGGTAGTTCATTTATTTCCTCTTATTGGTTAAGTCTGGTAGGGCATTCCTCAGTTAGAGAAACCACTGAACAACTCAGAGGGTAACCCGAGAATAACCAGTACTATATTGAATTTAAACAAAGTAGAAATTACGCTGTATATATATCAGAACCGTAGAAACATGGTCAAGTAAAGTACAAAATACCACTACTCCAGACAAGCAATTTATAAGATAGCGAACAGCAGAGAGTTCGGTAAGATGGAACCAAGATTACATTATAACTTGCAAACTAACACATATAGCGACATTAAAAGAACTGTACTGTAAGTCGTAAAGCCGAGGGGTTTTCTGGCTTTAAATTATTTCCAACACTTATATCACGAGGGCATAAGTACCTGGACTCAGCATGGTACAGATGCAAAACAAAGAGATTTAACTGTAAAACCTTAAATGACCCGAGTCGGGAAATCTAGTATAATGATCATGGATAAAGCAAACAACCTGTAAGTGTGTATATATATATATATATATATAGAGAATCACAAAATATCCAATACAG
Source organism: Pinus taeda (assembly GCA_000404065.3). Taxonomy (NCBI): domain Eukaryota; kingdom Viridiplantae; phylum Streptophyta; class Pinopsida; order Pinales; family Pinaceae; genus Pinus; species Pinus taeda. Next base: position 311,546 of record APFE031327847.1, on the reverse strand, counting down.
ACCATATATCAACGGAACCCTGTATAAAATCAGAGGATAAGGATATACATATATGAACTGTAAGCCGCGAACAGATATTCTGGATTAAGGAAGCCATCAACATAGATATGCATTTATCAGGCGCAAGAACCTATAGAATATCCCGAACAACCAAATCGATACCTCAACGGATAAAATAACTTTAACCGCAACTGACATTTATATTTAGGACTGCAATGCTCGGAATATTTCTCAACGGAAAATTCAGAGGTATTTATGCAATATAAGGCAGTGAACGCTAAAACAATGCATAACCCTCGTGAGAAAAAACCATGCAACAAGATGAATAACTAGGAAGTGCAATAATAAACCGCACAAATTCCGGATGCATTGATAATAACAGACAAAGCAATATAAAGAGTTAAATTTATATAAATAACAAAAGGTGTTACAGTATAAGTCCTGGAATCAAACAATACACCGAACCCAAAAGTACCAGCAATGTAAGACTAAATAAGTCTGCCGACCGGCTACATATCGTTTAATACATAATAAAGCTCATTATCATACTCGAGTCCTCGAAGAAGCTCGAGTAAGTTCATATGACCGACCCTGACCTAAGCTATAAATGCCCAGTATTACAAAATGAATCAGAACCCCCAGGAACATAAATGCCCATGCTGAAAGCTTCGCAGCTCGTGCAAGCCATAACGGAGCAAGAGTTAACTCCTGGCATGAAAAGAAAACGATATTCAGGAATTGAACTCGAGCTAAACGAAGAATGAGGCTGTGAGCTATGGCAACTTACCCGGCGATTCCCAGAAGGTTGAAAACCTGTGCACTCCTATCGCCGCAGACCTTCACGCCTGGTATCCTGTTCAGGCACACATTGCACCAATAAATTAATCCCGTCGTGGCAAACAAAAGACAATAAGAAAAATTTAGATATGTTAAAAGACCTCAGTTACCTGGAGCACAACGAAAACTCTACCATTCCACGCAGAGAAGTATCGATATCATCCTCGACCAGAGAGGTCCGTCAATCCATTGAAGGCAACAGATTGTTTAGGCGGTAACCGGAGCAGATCCAGGTATGCCATGGTAGAATCGACAGAGAACCCATCATCGGGAGAGCGCTGCCTCGCAAGCCACCCTCGCAAATAACAGACCCAAGCCCTAGGTAAACCCTTTTCAATCAGCATAAACCATTTACCACCGTAGATTCCAGACTTCAAATCTTGGGCGTTCATTACATGCCTGATCCCGAGGTTGTGGCGGGCTTAGCTATGGCATTTATTGCCACCAGCTACCGCAGCACATTCATCAAGGATCGTATCAAAGGAGATAGCGAGGAGACCAGCTGTCCCCGTCCAGACTGCAAGTGGATTGCCTCCAGATTAGCAAGTATCAATCGGAGCAATTAGCATTAAGGTTCGATAGACAGGTGGTGGCGGGAACGCCAAGGTGACATGGCCGTTCCGCCAACTCATGGCGTAAACAATGTATAAAATGCCCCCACCATATATATATTAACATGTAAACTATTAATACAATGTAATACGCATGAGCTATTATTACCTCAAGTAAATAGTTAATGTAGTCCGAAGATTGGTACGCTTTAATAAGTAAATTTTTTTTTGTTTTACTGTGTAAGGGTATTGACATATTGTTAGTTTATTTTTTTAATAGTAATTTATTAAGATTTAAAGTAAAAAGTTACATTTATAATAATCATCTAATTGGTATAGTAAATACTTTTATATATATGGGTAATGTATAATTCGAATAAAGATATTAATATTTCTTTTAAAGGAATTTATTTTCTATATTGTGACTTTAATTTTTTATATTAATTTATTAAGATTTAAGGAAAAATTACATTTTAATAATTATTTAGTTGATATAGTAAAACTTTTATTTGTTGGGAAAGTTAATGATATATTAATAATGATTATAATAATTTAGGTTAATAATATTTATTAAATTTAATTATTAAATCAATCTCCTTTAATCAATTTAATAAATTGAAATTGAAATTTTATAGTTTAATGGTTATATAACTTAATAATTTTTTTCTCTAATTTTATTAAATTTAAACAAAAAAACACAAGTTTTTTATAAAGTTATTTAATATATTTATAATATAATATGGAATAATATATTTAAATTTCTCAATCTTATTATATATTCAGTTATGTCTCAAATATATTTTTCAAATTAAATAAGTTTTTTTATTTTTTCTTATAATATACTGTAAATATTACCCTTTCGATTGACTATTTTTCTCCATTACCATTTTTTTTTTCAGAATTTTCTAAACAAAACGTTAATCACTATAAATATTAAAATATTTATTTCATCTTTTAATATTTATATCACCCTTTTATTAGCCAATGATATATTGTTAAATCCATATATTGGAAGCATTAATTACTCACTATGCTTATCTTGATTTATAATGGCTTATGTTAGTTAATAATTTCCTTACATGGCACATATTTAAAAACCTTCCGTACACATTTACACATTTACCGCTAATCAAAGATATTTTTCAAACTAATTTGTACATTTAGATAGCCCTTCCAATAAAAATATACATCAAGCGACCAACATTCAGTAACTCTATAATAGGGTAAATTGAAAGCTAGTGCTGGTTGATAGTCCTCTTATAACCCTTCTAGCTGCAAATGGTTATTGATCATAGGAAGGTGATAAATATTCAACATCCTTATTCATGTTTTTTATGTTATCCTTAGCTAATTTCAACCTTTTTTTAAGTTCATTCTAATCCTATTTTGTTGTATAACACCATATATAAATATAGCTTTAATACATATTTTTATATATAAAAAAAATGATTTCATAGGTAAATTGGAGATCTTATTTTAAAGAATAAGACCAAATGAATAAGACAATATTTTGAATATATATATATATAATGCGTTGATAATTTGAAATTAAATACGTAAATAACATATTTTTTTCTTCAACAATAACAAAGTTTATACATATATGAAAATGAGACTAAAATAAATTATTCATTTCCAGTAACTGAATAAGTGTCTCTAGTGATCGAACCCGATCTCACGATTCTCCCTCGTGTATTTTTTCGTTCCAACTTTTATTCCACTTTTCTAACATATTATAGGGTAGATATACCATTAACTGTTAAATTTAGAAAAAATTATTAGTGCGTTACAAATTATAATAAAAATATAGTTTATGATATAAGATATAATTGAATATATGAAAATGTCATTAAAATGTCTATTTAGTAACTAAATTATAAAATATAAATAGAAAAGCAAAAATAAAGAAAGAAATGGTATAATATGTATATTATAATATATAATTAAAAATATGAAAAATTCATTGAAAATGCCTATTTAATAACTAAAACATAAACATAACAATAAATGGAATATTGATTATAGTTATAAATAAATAGGGGTACTAGGTCTGTGAGGTTACTTTTTTTGGGTCCAAAATTAAAAGTGGAAATATTATATATATGTTTTATGGAATGTGCATCAAGTATTAAAGGAGAGATTTATGAATTTCTTTAGAGTTTATCTTTAGTTTATTAGTATAATTTATCCAAAATAATTATTAAGAAGGACTCTATGATCATAATTAGTCATTTTGTTGTAGTCTTTTTCGTAGGAGAAATCACATTAAAGAATATTCCTAAATTAAATTAGAACTATTCTATATAAGTTGTATCATGTATTATGATAGAATAATTATCCATGCCACGTGGTCAATAAACATATTCTTGGGAATTTTATTAACCAATGTGCAAGAAAATATATGCCCTATCCTATAATTAATTATTTTTTATTAATCAAAAGTTCCAAGTGATTACATCCCATGTCAATATGCATGTAGAAGATGAATATAAACTCATGTGAAAGAAAATATATGCCCTATCCTATAATTAATTATTTTTTATTAATCAAAAGTTCCAAGTGATTACATCCCATGTCAATATGCATGTAGAAGATGAATATAAACTCATGATTCTTACTGAGGGAGATCATACCTCCTTTATTTTCACTCAATCATTACTTCGCATGGTAATTTTGTATGAGATTATAATATACACAAGTTATAATCCAAGGGTTAATGTGAGTTATGAAACTTCCTAGATTTCCAAGTCATTTTGTTGATGGCTATTTATGCCATGAGGTCCTTTGGAAATCTACAAAGGGTATGCTTCAACGCCCTTTTGTTGTTATAATGTATTAAGAAGTTGGAATTCACAAAAAAATTGAATGATTGGTCAAGAATGATAGCAAAATCATGTGTCAACTTACTAAATTGGCAAGAATGGAGGAGGTTCTTTTATTGCCATTGTTTACTTCTTAGTTATGGAAAGTCTTGTCTCTTTTGTGCATGTATCATTATGAATAAGGCACTGCGGTATGAACTCACACCTATTAACATATTCCATGTGATCATTCTAGTTATGTTTATTATGGGTTCCATGTGATCATTCTAGTTATGTTTATTATGGGTTCCATGTGATCATTCTAGTTATGTTTACTATGGGAGGTGGTCAGTCACATGCCTTTGCAACAATTATGTTCTACGCATTAGGGTTTCTCCCATGCAAAGATCTTTGCAGTACTTATTGAAGGGATTTGATTCATGACATGATGGTTGTATCATTATTTTATGTGGGTGCAATTTGACAATAATTGGAAAGTCTACCTAGGATTGGTGAGTTTTTCATCTCTCTTTTTATTAAATATAGAAGCGTGGTTAAGGAACAGTTCTTTCCCTACCCATTTTTCTTTATGCCATGTGGGATATGGAGATTAGAAATACTTTGTTTCAAAAGTAAATTGATGCAAATATTACATCCATGCTTCAAAAATGATTGATCCTTAATGGAATTAGTCCATTAGTACATGATGTATTACAAAATTCAACCTTGTACCATTCTACTCCTTTTTGTTTGGGCCAAAGTTGCACGATCAACGCCACAATATAGGAAAATACATACGTTTTCATTCTCTATGGAGTTGGGAACTCAAGAAATGATGAGGGATAGGTCTAGAAGAAACTAGGAAAATGCCTAGCAATGTTTGGTCATTTTAGAGGGCAAAGATGCGACAATTGCATCACTTGCACAAATAAATCACTTCTTTCCAATTCAAATATAATCAATTATATTTGAGTCTCACATCGAGAATGTAGGTGTTAATTGTACATAAATATATCATCTAGACGATTGAGGATGAGTTATCAAGTTTACACCAATAGCTGAAGAAATTGCAATTGAAATTCTGATAAAGACAATCAAGTTTTTCCTCCTCTATGAATGGTAAACCTTTCCAAGATAGAAATCTCTAATATTAATGATTTAATCCATGTTTTAGAGAAGGAAAAAGCTCAAGATGGTGGTTTTTCCCCACCTGTATAAATTAGTATGTTTACAAAATATTATAAATTTTTAAGTGTTTTTTGAAAGATTTTATTACTATATATGGTAGACATGCCATTATTATAAAAATAAAAATTAACCTTTTAGTAGTAAGAAAAGAATCCCTCGTAAAAATTTTCCATTTTATTTTTGTTCCTTTAGATATAAAGTTATGCTTCAAAAGGAAGATTTTGTGAATGCAAATTAATATTATAATAAATAAAATTATAAACATGGCAATATAGTTATCGTTCCCTACTACCTAGTTTAATTGTTGAACACTAAATGGTATGAATTAACTCTAACAGTTGAACAAGGTCAACATTGTAAATGGAATAAAATCCAAGTTTAATTAATACACACGACAATGCTACATGCCAAAGCATATTAAACCATTTGTAAAGGTATGAGTTTTCTTTTCTTTTGTTTTCTTTTTTTTATTTAGAAAGCATAAAAAAATTTGCATTTCAAGTTCTTCGAGGAAAGCATAATCTAACAAATTACAATACTTTGACTAAACAAAATTCAGTGCTTAAAGCAGTAGTCTGATTTTTTTTTGTAAATTCCAATGTATAACAAAAATTTGCATTGAATGTGTTTGAAATAAAACTTGATAACATATGCACTCAAGTGAGTATGTAATATGTTGTAAATACAATAAAGAAACACAATTTAAAAAATGACAATACTTTGAAAGAAAAATTGTGTGTTATCTATTTAATCCATTAACATTTCATGTAAATGAGTAGAAAAATAATTTATCAGATTAATAAAAAGTTAAACGGAAGCATAACACGAAATAATGTAAACAACACAATATTAAAAATATTTTTCTTAATAAGGGGAAAATAAAATATGAAAATATACATCAAAACCATATTATATTACCTAGAAAATTGTGAAGAGTGTCGAAACATTTATGTAATTTAAAAAGTAAAAATATTGTTCTGTTAATATCAATATTAAAGAAAAGGGGCATTCTTCTCTTTGACATCAATGTTTTCATGCATGAACATAATAATCTTCATTCGTGTTTTAACATTGCAATTTAAGATGTATAATAATTTGGAGTATTGTCTATGAATCAGGATTATCTGTGCATGAGAAAAAATAATACAAAGTGCTTATTAATACCTACATAAATAGAAAATTGTAGCATTTTGTTATATGATTAAAAAATAAATGTTAGAGAATGAGGATGATACGTGAGGAGATAAGACAAATTTACTAGTTGAATCTTTGGTTTTTTTTTTTTTTTTTCTTGTTGTTGTTGTCACCATCTAGAATTTCGTTGTCATGCCAGAAATGAAAAGTCCATGAAACTGTAAATTGCGCAACATATAAATTGTTTTTATTTTTCTGTAGATATGCTTTGTAAGACATTTGAGCTAATTTGGGCAACCGTTGCTTTAGAACTAGCTTTTTTCTAAGGCAACAACAAAGGATGTTGTTATCATGAGTTCTTATAGTGTAGCTGATAAAATGTAGAAATAGAAAGGGGCTTTGTTGTTTTCACTTAATGAAAAATATTGACATATCATTTATCATTGCAAATGGTGGCACTGGGCAACTACAAAGTTCACAAAAAGGTTGAAATCGTGTGAATTATTCATTTGCAATGAAAAGTATTCCATGCATCTGTTAGAAAAGAAGACTAGTCAAAAAATGTATAATGAAAACCAAGTAACTATGGAATGAAAGATAAGTAGATTACTAGGTATGTGCTTACCTAGATCTGTGTATTAATTATTTTTTTAAGGTCTTGTTGTATCTTAGTTTTAAAATTTGTTATGAATGTGGCCTATGGTGTATGGAATGTTCTTTATTTGAGGTATCTTATTTTTGTTATGTTTTCTAGGAGCATAATTGGTATATATCCACTTTACAATTTTTGTTCTTTTCATTATAGATAAGTGTAAGGTTTTCAAATAGTGGTAGTTGTGGTATAAAGTACCAAAATAAAATGTACGTTTTGATATTGCATATAGAAAATAAATTGAAATTCATAAGAATAATGGGTGAGTGGTGCAATGGTGAGCATGTTACTGACACTTTATCATCTTAAGAGCTTTTGTCCTTAATTTTAACTGTTCTTACAAGTGTTGCAATTTTTCCAACTCGAAATGTTTATAAGCTTTCTCTCAATTGTTTTATTGTTTCATTGGGATCAAATTTCTATTTTCAGAAACAATGTTGATGTTTTCTACAGATCTTGTATTTTTTAACAACCAAATGTAGTAATAGTCGCCACAGTCATAGTTTGTTTTTGACACCATCTGGAAATTCATGATTGCGATTCCTTTTCATAGCAATATCTTTTGATTGTTTCTTTTGTTGAGGTCACCTGGAACAGCCATTGTGATTTCCATCAATCATTTCTTATCAGTCAAGTTGGCATGTAGTATTTAACACATTCTTATTGCTTTGTCCAAAAATGTTGCAGACAACCATGACATAAACATAAAACAATTTTCAAGATTTGTGGATGTTCAATTCTTTAATTGATATTGGAAGGGTTGAAAATATATTTGGGTTGTGTACAAATCATGTAAATGAGAGTTGATTAAAAGGATCCAATTTTGATGTGTATACTCTAAATGTGACAATTGAAAATATATAAGTGGAATAGATTGAATTACCATGGCACTTCCTTTCATAGTTGGTTTTCTTATTGTGGTATTGTATTACATTGTTTCTCAAGGTTGCAAGGTATTTGGAAAATGAAATTACTCACAGTGGATACATCAAAACTAGTTTATATTTGAAGAAAGGGAGTGAAAGAGAACTAGAAATAGTATTTGTAAATACTTTCCTTTTCTAGTTTTGGTCATTGCAACTCTGATCCATTTTTCTTCTATAGCAGAAAGGAAATTACATTAGAAGCTTCTTTGCACATAGATGCAATGGATGGTTGAAAAAGGGAATTAATAAATTGTTAAGCTTCAATGGTAGAAAAAAGGGCAAAAAATTATTTAATTCCAAATGTGGAGAGGGTTCAATATGTTTTATGATTTATTTGCATATATATGGTCCATTATGAGACGAATTGTGTCATGATATGACCAATATGTATCTATCTTGTAGATATTGTCATTGTGTGTTATGTTAGACCATACATCATTAATGAGCGATGTGGCCACATAGATATTTTTATCCAGAATAAAATGGGGGTGGTAGCTTTGGATATAATGTATTAGTGTCTTTGTTCTATTGCTACTTTGGTGCATGTTAACATTGAAATGTGCTATGATGGTTGACTAATATATATATTGCATAATTTATTTTTTCAATAATATTTAGTATACTAGGAAATGTGACATATGGTGTTGCATGTACATTTTTAATTGTAATCTATATTCCATGTAGAATGATACCTTCCATCGATGTTTCCACATTGTCTTCTTGAAACTGGATATGTTCAACAATTCTTATTTTCGTTTTAAGAATGTGAGGAATCCATGTTTGTAATGGCTTGATATGAAATTAAAGGTTTTAAGCTTTTCGTACAACATATATTATTTCAAATGTGTCTCCTGTAAACACAAAATTAGTTTCCATTAGATCATAGTCATTCAAGACATCATCGATATAGGTTTCTAGGTTGCGAGCGTTTAGAGAGAGAACTTATGTGCAAGAATATGTGTGTGAAAATTGATAATTATAATCTACTTCCCATTTTGAAGCCTATCATAGATGGTTCTTTTCAATTGTTACTTATCTATCTTTTGTATATTTTTGTGAGCTCCTTTCATAACATTTCGTATGAGAGCTTTGGATTCTAGGGTTTTGCACTCCAAATAGGTCATTGTGGAATTTTCTCTATAACGTTGCTTTTGTAGGTTTTAACCCCATACAGAGATTACCTCCATACAAATTCTAAATCACAGGAAAAATAAAAATGCGAGAGCATAACACATAAAACACGTATACACAGAGATTTCCCACTAGATCCCAAAACCGGGACTACGAGCTTGATTTTCATTATGTTCCTTTCAATGTTACAATACATATTTATACATGCCGAAGCATCCAATAACATGGACCAAAAACCATTGCGTCCAAAACCATGGACCGAAAACCATCGCGTCCAAAAAACATGTGCGAAAATCATGCACAAAAGCATAGGTGGGTCCACCCAACCTAACATAGGGTCCAAAACCAAAATTTTTTGGGATGCTGCCCCGAACCCCATAAAGTGAGGTTACGAGTACCCCTCAAACACTCTGTCAACTATGTCGAAAGAATATAACACAACCCAACAATCTCCCACTTGTTTTTTTCCTTCCACAGGGGGCCACAGGAGAGCTTAGTCATTTTTCTAGCCTTGAAACACCCATTGTTTCTCTACACCAACAGAACTTCTCAGAGCTAACATATTTTGTCAATGCATCTCCAATATTCTTCAAAGTGTCCACCTTTACCAGCAACACCTTTTTGTCTTCTATCATATCCCTCACAAAGTGATATTGAACATCAATGTGCTTTGTATTTGAATGATAAGTAGGGTTCTTAGCCAAGAAAATTGCACTTTGGTTGTCACAGTCTATCCTTATAGCTCGTTGTACTAACCCCATACTTGAACACAATCTCTGCAACCAAATTGCTTCCTTGGTTGCATGAGTGGTTGCCATGTATTCCACCTCTGTAGTTGATAGTGCCACTACAGATTGTTTCTTACTCATCCAACTGACTGCACCTCCAAATAGGTTAAACACATACCCACTTTTAGATTTTTTCTGATCTAGATCTCCAGCCCAGTCTACATCAACAAAGCCACGAATATCCAACACTCTGTCCAATCCTAGTCTTCCTTGGTAGCACAAACCATAATCACTAGTGCCACGCAAATACCCGAAAACCCGCTTCACTGTTGTCCAGTGCTCCTTCCCTGGTTTTGACATAAACCTACTCAATACTCCCACTACATGTGCAATGTCTGGTCTAATATAGACCATTGCATACATCAAGCTACCGACTGCACTTGCATATGGAACACGGAACATGTCTTCTTCCTCTTCTTGTGTCTTGGGACACTGTTCAGGAGATAACCTCACACCTACAAGAATAGGAACCTTCACCGGTTTACTATCCTGCATATTAAACCTCTGCAATATTGTCTCAACATACTTCCTCTGGTTTAACCAGAGCTTCCTCTTTGCTCGATCTCTTTTAATTTCCATGCCCAAAATATATTTTGTAGCACCGAGATCTTTCATGTCGAATTTGGAGGACAATTGGGTCTTCAAATCCTGGATAATTTCTTTGTCATTTCCAACCAGCAACGTATCATCCACCACATGAGTAGCACCCTCTATGGTGTTCTTTATTCTATAACAAAATAATGTGAGATAAGCTTTCCACATAAATTTCTCTTGTTTGTAGGTGGTCGAATCATGGCCAAAAATGCTTCCACTGCACTTTAACCTTTGTGATGGCTAACTTCCACAAGGTTTTTTCTCTCCAATCGAAAGTACAAAGAGGTTCTGCCAGAAAATCTCCTTTGGTTTGACCTACACATAAACAATTCATAGTAACAACCTCTTCAAAACAGTTTATCCAAAAGTTATATATTCCACTTAACCGATTACCTGAATATTGTCCCAATTAATGATATGCTAACGATTGTACACATATTTTTTTAGCAAGGACACATGGAAAACATTGAGGACCCAAATGTGGCTTCGTAATGCAAATTTATAGGCTACTGGTCCAATCTGTTCCAAGTCTTGAAAGGGTCCATAGTACTAGGGTGCTAGCTTGGGACAACCCCTCCACTGTAAGGAACTTTTCCACTGCTTTACTCTTAGATAAACATGATCCCCTAGCTAAAATTATTTGTACCTTCTCTTTTTGTTTTCATACATCTTCTACTTATCTTGGGGACCCTTTGATTTTGTCTAACCTTCTTGACCGCCTCGTCCATCTCTACTAGCATGTCAGGACCCAGGGATAGCTTATTAACAGGACTATTCCATTTTATGGGCACTCTGCATCGTCTCGAATAAAACAACTCAAGGGGGCTCATACCCAATGATTCATGATGTCCATTATTATAAGAAAATTCCACTAAGTGGACATAGTATTCCGACTTATGTGGTTGTTTCATTACAAACAGACATAACATGTCCTCTAGTTCTTGATTTAATCACTCGACTTATTTGTCCCTTTAAGGATGGTAAGTTGTACTAAATTGGACCTAAGTGCCCAATCCTGCAAAAAGGGTTTTCTAGAATGTGGGTGTAATTTTTAAATCCCTATTAGAAATTACCACCTTAGGTATTCCATGCAGACGTAAAATTTCCCTGATAAATATATCCGCAATTTCTATAGTTTTGTAAGTGGATGTCACCGATATAAAGTGAGAATTTTTTCTCAACTTGTCCACCACCACCATAATTGAGTCATCCTTCTTTTTGGTGCAAGGTAAAATGGTGATAAACATATATGGTGTTCCATTTTCATTCTCGGATGGGCAACGATTGCAACAAACCAGCGGGATGTTGATGTTCTACCTTCACCAACTGACATTCGAAACATTTGGACAAATACTGCGTGACATATTTCCTTAACCTGGGCTAAAAATAATGTTTCTTGATTGTTGAAAATGGTTTTTTGTATCCTAGGTGGCCAACACATGGTTTCCTATGGAATTCATCCAATATCAATTACTTATCAAAATTTTGGTTAGCAATATAAATTCTATTTTTCAAGGTGAGGTTCTTATCTGAATTTATTTCAAAATTTGACTTTTCCCTTTCTAACTGAGCTTCATGTGCTTTTCGTCAAATAAAAGTGTACTCAGGATCCTCAAGGGAGGCTTCCTTTATGATTTAAGGGATGTTTGAGCTTACGTGACTCATTTGGACCTCATAAATATGATGTATTTTTCTGCTCAATGCATCAACGACTCGTTTTTATTTTCCTTCAAGATGTTTGAATTTGAAATCAAATTCACTTAAAAATGTTGTACCTCTATCTTGCTGAGCATTTAAGCTATACTGGTTAAATAAATTTTTGAGGCTGCTTTAATATGTTAATAGCAGAAATTTCTTCCCCAGCAAGTAGTGTCACCACATTTTATGTGCATGCACTACCATTGGTAATTCAAGGTCATGAGCAGAATACCACTACTCATACTCCTTCAACATTCATGATTCGTAAGAAATAACTTTTCTTTCTTGTGTCAGAACTCCGCCAACACCTTCTTTACTAGCATCCGTGCAAACCACGATATACTTTTCTGGACCTTCTACCTTTAACACGAGTGCAGTTGTATGTAGGTGTTTTATTCTCTCAAAGCTTTACTAATATTCAACTTTCCATCCGAAAGAGTGTCATTTTTTCTGTAAGGAGGTTATTAGAAACACGAGTTTTTAAAATCGTCCGATGAACTGATGTTAGTACATGGCCAGACCCATAAATGATCTAATATTAGAACCATTTTTTTGAACGGTCCATTCCATAATGGTATTGATCTTTTTTGGATCCACCACTATTCCATCTACTTATATAATGTGACCCAAGTACTGAATCTGATGTTGGAAAAAGTAACCCTTGTTATAGTTAGCATATACTTGATTTTCCCGTAGAGTTTGCAACGCTATCTTCATACGCTCTTCATGCTCCTCGTAATTCTTGGAGTATTTTAAAATGTTGTTAATAAAAATGAGTATGAATTTATCAAGGTAAGGTTGGAAAATGCCGTGCGTCAAAATCATAAAGGTGGTTAGGGCATTTGTGAGGCCAAAAGGAAACACCATAAACTCGTAATGACCATAACGAGTTCAGAATGTATCCTTGTAAATGTCTTCCTCCTTTATACTTATTTGGTGGTAGCTCGATCTTAAGTTGATTTTTGAGAATAATTTAGCTCCTTGCACCTCATCAAATAGATCATCGATATGTGGTAAAGGGTATTTATTTTTTATGGTTATTTTATTTAATCGATGATAATCAATGCATAATCTCAAGGTCCCATCTTTCTTTCGCACAAACAGTATGAGGGCTTCCCAAGGGGACACACTAGGGAGGAGATATGATGCAGGAGCATCAAGACCATCCTCTTTTGTAAATATGGAATAAAGAGGGGGTGTGATAATTTTAGTATTTTTTTATGTAATATTCTTTTTCTAAAAGAATATGGGAGAATAATTAGAAAAAGGATTGGGATAGGATTTCTATGATTTTTCAGTTAAAATTAGGATAAAAAAAAATAGGGAATAAAGCTTCAAGCTTTAAGTCATTGTGAAAAAAGGAAAAATGTTGCTTTTCTAGGAGATAAGGTCTGATCTATCCTTTATGTACATATCCATTATTATTATAAATTAATGAAGTAGCTAAAGCTCTCGTCAGAGAGGGAGGCAGCGTCAAAGCATAATTTCAAAACCTCTCTGGCATTTTAGTGCGATGTTTTTTTTATGCATGTATCCATAGTTAATTGACTGTGTATAAAGGAGTGAATTGCCTTCATATTCCCGTTTAATATTTACTGTGTGTATAGACTGTGGGGCTGAGCGCTCTGACATAAGTTTTATGACAGCTGGTTCATGGATAATTCTTATGTTTATTAAAATTGTTGTGCATTAAAACGGTGAGGTTTTATCATTAGTTTCACTCTGCGTATATTATATATAGCTGTGGAGAAATGTTATGAGGATTAAATATGCAGTGCACATGTTCTATATTGCCGTGGGGAAATTTTGTGTGTGCTTATAAGCTGCTGCCTGTGCGCATGGAATAAGAAATTGTGTTTAATTCTGGGCAAGTTATATGATCGATATACATTGGCAGAGTATTTGCGTGGGTTTCATTTATATTTGCAACTGTTTCATTTATGTATGGGCCTGTATATTAAGCCGGTGGCATGACTGATATGGTGAGCGAAGGTTTGTTGGTTCACTGTAGTGAATTCCGCGTGTGTTGGTTCACTGTATGCATATAATATATATATATATATGCATATGCCTAAAACATTTGAACATTCCATGGGCTCAAAGAACCTGTGAGTGGCTATGTATAAGTCGTTGGGCGCGCACCTTAAGCAAGTATGAAGGCTGGATTATAATTATAATTGTTGCATACAAATTATTGTGCGTATTTGAGTTGCTGTGGGACCACATCTATATTGCTTGTATTGTTGGGTGCGTTGGTTAATAGGAGAAGCTCATGCGCAGAGATCTGGTTGCCACGAGGCCAAGGTTGAGAATCGCTGTGGTTTTAAGGCTGTGTTATATAACTCGCATTTCCAATTACTGCCTTGGAGCTTACGATACCTGCGTGGTTGCATTCTTATTTGCAGAGGTTTGAAGCGGTTGCATACCAAAACAATGCAATTGTGAGATGGATTCCATGTTATGATAGTGAGCGTGGTTTGAAGGACTTGCTCTTTCTACGTGGCATGAAGATGTAGAGGGTGTTCACTGCTGAAATTCTATTAGGGGAGTTATATGCCTGTTCCACCATAGCCAGCTAAAATACAATTGCTAGAATTCCTTTGATCGACCAAAGAGACGAGTAGATGTGAACGAAATTAATATTTTTTTGGTTTGCAGCTGTTTATTGTAATTTGGATGAAAGAACAGTGTTTATTGGATGAAGCAAGGGAAGTTTGAATGGAAGTATCTAGGCGTTTTGAGATGTATTGAAAGATCCTGGGTTTGCAGGTCAGGCCTGCATCAAGTGGTATCAGAGCGAGAACAGCTTTCTTTGAAGGTTCAAGTGTTTTTTTGTTAATTGCATGTGATGACTTTTGTGATTGATAAATATTGATTTACAGGAATAGTGAAGAAATCTCAGCGGGAAGAAGGAGAAGTGAATGTGGCAGAACCTGAAGATTCAACAAAGGTTGACTAAAGTTGCATATGGGAGAAGCCTACAGGAGCAGTAGAGGGTGCTCAAAAGGTTCCAGCAAAGGAACTATGATTACCAAAAGACCATATCCAGAGGGAAGGATTGGTGAGGTAAATGGCAACAAGAGAGGTTGTTGTGGTAGAGGCTTCATGCATCTCGTAGGGGAGCAACTCATGGCGAAGGAGATGACTACTAAAAGTCATAAAGGAGAAAGAAGAGGTTCAGAAAGAGGCCGCAGAAGGAAGGAGGAGAAATATGCCAAGGCGAATGGCAGAAGACAACAGTTGATTGAGGAATAGTATGAGAAAGAGAAAGCTGAGATAGCAGTTCATCTTGAACTATTGATGGAGTTGTTGCAGGAAAATGTGAGAGACTAGAGACATGGTTTACTCATGAGGAAGAGAGTGAAGTGGCAGAGGCTACAACAGAAAAGAGATTTACACATGCAGTTAACAGAAGAGAAGATTATTGATGATTTCTTGAATTATTGGGCAGATCCAGATCAGCTGGATAATGTGAACTCTTGTGTTTGTATAGTTGACAATTGTGATGTGATTACAGGCCTTCCTCAAGAGGAAGTACAATCATGTGAAACTGTAATAGCACAAGAGGAAGTTCTTGTAGATGCGGAAGAAGTGAATCAGTCTGAAGCACAGATAAAGGAAGTAACAGTTGATACTGAAAGTTTATGTGTGAATGCAGGTGACGATGATATGCTTCAGTGATGTTACAGAGAAATTGCATTGTTAGAACACTGGTTGGAGAATCCAGAGTATGACAGGGAGATTGCAGAAGAAAGAGGCCAGTGCAGTGAACCAGAAGAAAAAGTTGCAGATGAAGTTGGAGATGAAACTGCAGATGAAATTTCAGGTGATGAGCCAAAGCATGTTGCAGAGGGACAAGAAGTTTGGGAGGTAACAATATCTATGGTGACAACGGTAGCAACATCTATGATGACAACAACAGCAACATCCATAGTGACAGCTGAGACAACAGTGATAGCAGCAGAAGAGGCACTAAAGCCTTATGATTTTTATTCTAACAATTGTTTTGTGAGTACATGTCTTACTGAAGAAGCTGGAGAAAGTCTCCTAGACAAAGAAATTAAAATGATGATGCGGAGGATGGTGAAGGAATCCCGGAAGAGACCAGCAGCAGTGAAACAAAAGAGGAGCAGCAAAATGAAAACAGCAGAAGATTGCAAGAGTGCAGCTAGTGGAGCAAGGCAGCATAAAGTGTGGAGACCTGGAGAAGAACAATAGACAAAAGCAGCGGAAAATGGAAACTTGCAGCACAAAATATGGGATCCAGGCATACACAGATCCGAACATATGATCAGGAGATCATGATTAATTTTAAGGTTTGGTGTATGATGCAGGAGCATCAAGACCATCCTCTTTTGTAAATATGGAATAAAGAGGGGTGTGATAATTTTAGTATTTTGTTATGTAAATATTCTTTTTCTAAAAGAATATGGAAGAATAATTAGAAAAAGGATTGGGATAGGATTTCTATGATTTTTCAGTTAAAATTAGGATAAAAAAAAATAGGGAATAAAGCTTCAAGCTTTAAGTCACTGTGGAAAAAAAAGGATAAATCTTGCTTTTCTAGGAGATAAGGTCTAATCTATCCTTTATGTAGATATCCATTATTATTATAAATTAATGAAGCAGCTAAAGCTCTCATCAGAGAGGGAGGCGGCGTCAAAGCATAATTTCAAAACCTCTTTGGCATTTTAGCGCGATGTTTTTTTTATGCATGTATCCATAATTAATTGACTGTGTGTAGAGTGAATTGCCTTCATATTCTCTTTTGATGTTTACTGTGTGTATAGACTGTGGGGCTGAGCACTCTGCCATAAGTTTTATGACAGCTGGTTCGTGGATAATTCTTATGTTTATTAAAATTGTTGTGCGTTAAAACGGTGAGGTTTTATCATTAGTTTCACTCTGCGTATATTATATGTAGCCGTGGAGAAATGTTATGAGGATTAAATATGCAGTGCGCATGTTCTATATCGCCGTGGGGAAATTTTGTGTGTGCTTATAAGCTGCCGCCTATGCACGTGGAATAAGAAATTGTGTTTAATTCTGGGCAAGTTATATGATCGATATACATTGGCAGAGTATTTGCGTGGGTTTCATTTATATTTGCAACTGTTTCATTTATGTATGGGCCTATATATTAAGCCGGTGGCATGACTGATATGGTGAGCGAAGGTTTGTTGGTTCACTGTAGTGAATTTCACCTGTGTTGGTTCACTGGATGGCAGTATTATTTCTATATATTTATGCCTAAAAAATTTGAACATTCCATGGACTCAAAGAACCTGTGAGTGGCTGTGTATAAGTCGTTGGGCACGCACCTTAAGCAAGTATGAAGGTTGGATTATAATTATAATTGTTGCATACGAATTATTGTGCGTATTTGAGTTGTTGTGTGACCACATCTATATTTCTTGTATTGTTGGGTGCGTTGGTTAATAGGAGCAGCTCCTGCACAAAGATCTGGTTGCCACGAGGCCAAGGTTGAGAATCTCTGTGGTTTTAAGGCTGGGCTATATAACTCGCATTTCCAATTATTTCCTTGGAGCTTGTGATACCTGCGTGGTTGCATTCTTATTTGCAGAGGTTTGAAGCGGTTGCATACCAAAACAATGCAATTGTGAGATGGATACCATGTTATGATGGTAAGCGTGGTTTGAAGGACTTGCTCTTTCTACGTGCCATGAAGATGTAGAGGATGTTCCCTGCTGAAATTCTATTAGGGGAGTTATATGCCTGTTCCACCACAGCCAGCTAAAATACAATTGCCAAAATTCCTTTGATTGACCAAAGAGACGAGTAGATGTGAATGAAATTAATTTTGTTTTGGTTTTCAGTTGTTTATTGTAATTTGGATGAAAGAACAATGTTTATTGGATGAAGCAAGGGAAGTTTGAATGGAAGTATCTAGGCGTTTTGAGATGTATTGAAAGATCTCGGGTTTGCAGGTCACGCATGCATCAAGATATACTTCTAATCTATAAGCTCCTTCAAGCTTCATTTTGAGTTCTATTAAGTTAGGTATACTCATATGATAAGGAGCCCTAGCTACAAGGGCTGCACCCAGAACTAACTCAATGATGAATTCAATATAACGGTTTGGTGGTAGTCCAGTAATAGATTCGGGGAAGATATTAGAAAATTCCTGAATAACAGGAATATTCTCCAAGGAGGTCATTTTATTTTTGGAGTTTGTAAATCCCACCTAGATAGCATATGTCTAACAACCTTTCCTAATATATTTTCTTAGCTAGCTACTCGTAATAGGACCCAACCTGGTATTGGTCTTAATTTCTTGAGGTTCCTTCCTTTGGCCTGATTTAACAATAAAACTAACAATTTTCTGTTTGCAATCAACTAGGGACCAACATTTTTCCAACCAATCCATCCCTATTAAAATGTCATATGAACCCAAAGGGAGTATATTAAGGTCAACATGAATGAGTTGTCCTGAAATTGTTATAGGACAACATTCAAATTTTGCAATTACCCTTCTTTTTTCCTTGGTGGCTAATTGAAATAACCAAGGTTTTGGAAACTTACTGCTCTGCAATTGGCAATTTTCTACCATAGCTTAGGATAGTAGCAGAATGAAACAAAATAGAGACACGTTTCTTAGCAATCATACCTTCACATTCAATCATGGTGGGTTGGTATTCTTCTTGATGATTGTTGATAGCAGAATTAATTGTAGCCATGCTTCTCACCACCTCTACAATCATGGATGCTTCCTACATATTTGATAGTTGTTCCATGTTTTCCTTATACAAAGATTTTTTATAATAGTGGTGTTCTCCACATCCCCAACATTGTAGTGGTAGTTTTGACTACTAGTCATTAACAAAATTTATTAACTCCTTCTGACTATCTATTTTAGAATATGGAACTTTGGGCTAGTTCCTTGCTCGCAATTTACTAAGAGGTTTTTGCTATGAATTTCTGCCATTAGAAAATCTTGTTTGTCTAATTGGGATCAGGTTCCTTCCCTTCCTGTTCAGACCTACATTAAGTCCATCATTTTTTTTTATTTGTTGGTAACAAATGCAGGCTTTTCATACTGCATCATCCATTGTTCTTGGCTATTCAAACTCAAGCTTCTTCTTTATAGAATTGGGTAGGCTTCTAAGGAAACAATAAGTTTTGGCCTTTTCTTCTTGCATATAAGGCACATAACACAGTAAGGAGGTGAATTGTTTCACATCTCCATCCATAGTTAAGGTTCCCAATATTAACTCGTGGAATTCCTTTGATTTTTAGTCATAATAACATTAGATATTTATCCTTGAAATTATTTTGAAACTCTTTCCACGTAACTTGTTCCTTGTCGATTTTCCTTACCATTTTGATTTCTTCCCACCAGAGGGTAGCCTTACCCCTCAACTTATAAATTGTTAGACATGCTTTCAATTTATCAGTGTAATCATAAATTTGAAAATATTTGCTCATATCACTTAACCAAGCTTCAGATCCCTCTTCCAATTCCCCTTCAAAGAGTGATAGCTTAATCTTTTTAAATTCTCCTTGTAATTCAAATTTTTGTCTTTTTATCTTACTTTGATTGGAAACATTGTCTGAGCATCCCTCTTCATCTTCACCATGTTTTTTAGTTGACTCAACATTTTCTTCCCAATGCTGAGCCATTAGGGTCTTCTCTGTGTCTTCAACATTGGGGTCTGGATCTCGTTGATTCTCTCAATTGGATAGACTTCTGCTAATTCTCTCATGTTCTAGACATAGTCGTTCATTGTCTGTTTTTAAATTTGTCATATCAGTAGGTAGTTGCTGAACAGTTTTGAGTAAAACAACATTAGCTTGCTGAGATTCCTCTCCCATCTATATCCAAATATCTAGATTAGCATTGACATAAGTTGTTTTTGGTGAATTTTGTGGTCCTAGGCTCTTGTTCATTCTGACACCTTTTGTATTGATCCGGATCTCTGTGTTCACATATATATTACTTAGTTAACTTAAAGAAATCACATTCATTTCATATACTTATAATTACCAAAGAGTCTCATTATATGAACCTAAGTTATGATTCCATTCGTAACACCTAAAATGTTAATACTGTGTCACATATATATAATAGACATTGAGAAATGGACCCTATAGTGAAGTTACATTAAATATTAATGTGCACTTAAAGTATGATCGTAAGCACAAGACAACACTTATATGGTTTTCATATGTTTCATTAAACTTCACACTTACTGATGTATATGTGGTGGATAGTAATTAATCTGCACATGGCCCCTAGCAGGGTAGCCGTCTATGACCAGACCTTAGTTAACTAGCTCTTGTACACTGGATCACGCGACACACTTGTAACCAAGTTTGCTACATGTGTATTCTAGTTAGTGATGATCCCTTATAACGCATGTACTGTTTCATGCCCATTGATCTCTGCTAGGAAATCTGATGGTGGGGAGGGTTCAGGGTTTAACCCCCTAACCAATTTTCCACATTCGAGAGATGGTAGTGTCATTTTCTATCATTAGCCCTTGGTGTCCTGCTTCTCTGCAACAAAATGGTTCAGTTGTGGCTTCAGGCTGGTGCATGATCCTTCTATTTTTTGGCATGGGTGCTACGGTTAGTCCTGCAAAGGAAGGTAACCCCAACAACTTGTCCTTACGTTATTTTGATTTTCTGCAGTGTGTGGACTTGTCTTCTGCTTTGAACCTCTGCCTCGTGCAAAGTTGAATTGATTGCCTCCATTGTCTATGAGTGGTTCGATGGTTTTCTATTACTGCAGTAGATACTCTACTCCAACAACCATTTCCAAAAGGTAAGCCCACATGCCTTAAATATCTGAACTTTTATAGAAGTTTTTCTCCCAGGTGTTTACAGATATTCCACTCTAAAATTGTTTAAACATGATATTTGTTGTGATGTAGGTTTGTTGCTCATTGCTGGAACCCTTGAGTCTCAAGTATGGTCCCCCCTCTTCTCGGCATTGTGTATTTTACTGATTAAGTAGGTTTATTCTCATATTGACTCCATATTTGTTGGCGTTTGTGTGAAGGTATTCTATTATATATGCTTAGTCAATTATATGGCTACGACAATGTCCTTTATGGGTTTAGGGGCTTACGTCCTCCATGGTTGTTTCTAGGTTGGGAAAACTCACCTCCAGTTCATGAATATTTAATTTCTAAATGTTAAGTGCTCAGTGAAAGGAACTGTGTACTGAGAAGGGGTGTTATGTCGAGACTTGTTAGGTTTTTCTTTTAATTAGTTAACTATGTAGAAATGGTTAAACACTGTGCCCAACACTTGCAAGATTTTTAACGACCGAGAGTTGTTCAACTACAAGTTTTCCTAAACATTTTCTCTTAATTAGTCAGTGTTGAGTAAGGGTTCTCTATTATGCATCTTTTTATAGCTAAAGTTATACACTAGAAGATTTGTGTGGTTTTTGTCATGTCGACAAACTCATGTTGTTTAGCCATGCTATTATGGAGAAATATACTTTGAGTTATTGTTCCAGTTGAATTATACCCATATAGATATAGTCCATCTAATTAAACGAATGAATGTGTCATTGTTTTGTTACTGTTTAATGATCGTTAGAGGTTGAATATGCTTCTTTGCTCAAGGAAGTAGCTTAGCGGATTAATCTTAGCTCCTCTTCTTATCCATTCAGCATTCCCACAACTATCCTTTAAAGGATGCTTTTATAGTGTATCACCTATATTACTTCTATAATGATTTTGTAGCATATTACTCAGATTAATTCTACAGTAATCTTGTAGCATATTACATAGATTATTTTTATAGTGACTTTGTAGCATATTACGCATATTTGTTCTCTAGTAATCTTGTAGTATTTCACACAGATTATTCCTACTGTGTATCATAAAAATTACCTTTACAGATTTAAGAGCGCATGAGTGTTTATGTGCTATATTGAGATATTTCTTCGTGAATTACCTGTATTACTTACTACCTTTGATATATTGTTCTAACATCTACTATCTACTCTTTTTATTGTCAATCTGGTAAATTCTATTCTCTATTCTAATGTATTTTCAACGAATTTCTCTCAGTTTGTTTTATCACTTAGACAAGTAATAAATGAAAATTTATGTATTACTTATCTGTTTAATATTTTCAAACGTGGAACTTCAATCGTTTGTAGAAAGTCTCTCCTCCAAGCGGGAGGCCTAGAAATTACATCCAAACTCTCCCTCGAGCACTTTCCTCTATTCAAAGTTAAGATAATTCCATCCACAGTCAAGTACCTTGGGCCTCTGGACTCACTATCCTGCCTCAAGTCTTATACTTTTTGTAGACTGTCCTTGAGTATTGCCCCACTGGTTTATTCCAACCAGCTCTAGGATCTCTCTTGGATTCTTTCCCCCCATCTAAATCTCACTTCACGGAAGATGGGTAATTGTCTTTTGTAACTGTTTCTTTTAACTATTGCAAACAATTTATATTTTTGTTAAAGTATTTGATCCCCTAACCAATAATTTAGGTAACCAAATATATATATCTTAGGCTTCTAGCCTTAGCCATTTATTATTTTAACAACATAAGATAAGAAAATTAAAGTACTAAATGGTAAAGACCAAACTTAGTAACCACGGTAATTGTTTATGCATCTTGGGGTGTTACAAGAAGCATAAAGATGGAACTGGAAATAAAAAAAGAAACTTTACAACTAGTGATGCCCTTAACCACAAAATGTGTAACATCTAGGTATGGAAAGAATGAAATTATTTTCTTCAAATTAGCTCACAAAATGGGTAACATCTAGGTATGTAAAAAACTAAATTATTTTCTTTAAATTAGCTCCTAGATTTTATAGATATATTGATATTAATTAATGACTTCAATTCTCCTTTAGAAATGTGATTAATAAATGTATGGCCTCGACTAGTTAAATCTGCTTAACTTCTCACTACACGGTTGAGAAACTATCTCACTATAAGATAGATACAACTAGCCCTTCACACATTTTAATTTCTTACTTTTGTATCTACAAAATTTTATTACAAAATAAACATAATTGATTAATTAAATACATTTTCCATGTGGATTTTGGTTGTGTTACTTCCCTGGAGTGCTTCTGTTTTAACATACTTGGCTTCCTTCATCATATTCATCCATAGTCATATCTAATATGACATGATATTATTTTATGTTATTATGGGGCCACATGATGGTTTGAATAAGAATATTTGTGATGGTTCGTTTAATTACTCTTACTTTTACTTTTTACCAACATAATAGGCATTCCCATGTTGCAATATTAATGAAATCACTTTTATTTTGGGACCAAGATGGCATGACAACTACTTTAATGTTAATGTCGCCATTAAAGCTAATTGATAATTTCTATATATATATTCTATATCTACTCTAATATATATTATATATATATAATTATATATTATATATTTTATATATATATATATTTATTATATATATATATATAATTATTAATATATGATATAATATATATGAAATGTAGTATTTGTTACGTGCACAACCGAGTTAACCTTTATTATGCCAAAGATTTTTGACATTTCCTAAAAAATGAATGATAATATAGAGGAGTTCTTGAATCCAACTATGCCAACACTTACCACAAAATATTCATTTCATATGTCAAGGCTCATATTGTGAATATTGGATTAGGGTCCCTTATCATCTCAAAATCAAGCGCCATTTTCAAATGCTACAAAAATCTATTTGCCCGATGGTAACCTCTAAAGTGCCTTATACTCAAGTAATCAAGCTCCTTGTTGATCATGTACATGCCAAAACTTCATCCATATGTGTTTTATATGAATTTTAAAAAAGATTAGATTTCTGTAAAAATATAAATACATATCCCACATACACCATGGGTGATTTTTATATACCATACATTATATACCATAAGTATACCATCATTGGCATAAAATTTCCTTGACGAAGATAATGTCCTTCATGCCACATTTACCTATTTACGCCAATAGGACTAGCAGACAAGATGGATGGAAATTTTATCAGATTTAGACCCTTGAGGAATCAAAAAGAGAGGCCATGCCACATTTACTTTTCATAATATATAAGAACAAATTTCCTTGTCCCTTTAGACTCATGAGGAATCAATGAGAGAGGCCATGCCACATTTACTTTTTGTAATATATAAGAACAAAATTCCTTGTGCCTTTAGACTTATGAGGAATCAACAAGAGAGATTATTCCACAAATGGATGGAAATATTATGAGATTTAGATTCATGACGAATCAAGGAGAGAGGCCATGACACATTTAAGCCAATAGGGCTAGTAGACAAAATGGATGAAGATTTTATGAGATAAAGAATATAGGATTCTCTTTTAATTCCATGAGAGTTCATAGGACTAATGATGCAAGGTCATCCCACATTTATGCCAATAGGAGTAGGAGACAAAATGGATGAAAATATTAGGAGATAAAGAATGTAGGATTTTCTTTTAATTTCATGACAATTCATATGATCAATCATGTGATATACATATAAATGGAGCGGAGGATGGGAAGACACTGACACTGTGTTACAAAAAATTTAAATTGTTGAGGTACATCAACACTTACAATAATATTTTCTACATTATTTCGAAGTCGCTTTCTCTATTATGACTTTGATGAGTATCATAAAATCCTTGATTATCATGAAAAATATTATTCTTTCTTCCGGTGCTTTAAGGATGTCTCAGAATAAAGCATATGAATATCTTTCATTGTTTATGGAATGTCCAAAACCCCACATATGTGTTCTTACAATAATTCCCATGGTCATATAGTATAACTAACTTTTGAACTTCCTCGTCTCTTTACCTATAAAAAATATGTTGATTTATGAATACTTGTCCTTATGCTTATTGAAGGGATGTAATTTCCTTGTTCCTATAAAATTCAATAAATTAAATTTGATTTAAGTTAACATCCATCCTCATTATCATATCTTATATAATGAAAAAATCAAATTTATTTTTCAATTATATAAAAATAAAAAATTCAAGATATATTCTTACTTTTTTTTTCTTCTATGGTATATTCATCATGGAAGCAATTTGAAATATAGGTCTATTGTTTTCTATATATATATTGAAATCCACCTAATGTAGAGTTTTTTATATAAGAGTGAATTGTCAGAAGTTTTTTTTCAATCACTCTTATGCAAGAAAAGTAAATACTTTCAAACTTATCTTTTAGTGGTCCTTAAGCAAGTAGGCTTTCACTCTTTCCAAAATGCTTTTGTTTCTTAGTCTTTAACCCATTTCAAACAACATTTTAATCAAACAGAAACATTCTATAACATCAAGAACTTTCAAAAAAACACTTGTATATTTATATATATTTTTAGCTTATATCCAAAAACAAATAAATAAATAAAATAAAAACTTATATCCAAAAATAAATAAATTATATACATAATATATCTTTATAAAATCGATCACTACATATATTTATATTTTAAAGCAACCTTCAGTGCAGAAAAGAGAAACCAGGCGCAGAGAAGAAAACACTCATAGTGTACGACTGAATTTTAATAGAGTCAATTCATGTTTCCCCTCCGTAAATTGTGAAGTGATTGAAGTAAATTCATTGCACAGTGGAAAGCTCAGTATAGAGCCCCGAGAGTGCGACAAAGAACCCAACATGTACTTCAAAGAGCTTTAATACAAATGAGAAACAAAGAGACATGTATTTCAATTACCGTACCCAAAACGAACTTTAGACCGACCATGCTTCAATTTTTTGAGATATAAGTTAAAAATAGATCTTGACTTTTTCAATACGGTGATTGGTGATTATTTTGCTGTTAGACAAACAATTCTACAACTTTTTAAATTACCACTTCAAAACAGATGTTGAAAGACTTTTTAGATACGGTGATTATGTTGTACATTAATCCATGCCACTGCAAATAAACAAATTGGGCCACTCAGAACATATTCTATCATGTTCGAGTTCTCACATCAGTAACTTCACCTACATACATTAGATCATTTCTTCTACTTTCTCCATTATTTGTGCGTGTTTGTTATTTGCGTTAATTTGAGGATAGTGCAAATTGTGTGATATAGAATAAATTAGTGGCGTTTAATGCCTAGTTTAAGGTGTGATTTAGCAATAATATAATTGAAATTCAAAAGCTAAGATTGAAAACATTTTGAAATTTTTATAAATATTTAACCAAATATTATATCTTTAGAGATATTATCAACTATATATTACTTTAAACTTTAAGGCCCAGATATATATTATTTTTAAACTTTAAAGCTAAGATTAAACACAGCTTGAAAAGTTTAACAGATATTTAATCAAACATTACATCATGAGAAATAGCATAAGTTGTATACTTGTAAATTCGACTTTTGAAAACTACCTTTAATCCTTGAATGCTATGAATCGGTAAGGTTGCTGTCCATAGGTGAGGTTGGTGTTCATATGAGAGATTATTGGATGTTATGTATCTGTGAGGTTGGTATTTATGGTATAGATTATAATGTAAAATTCAAAGTTCAATTTAAATTATAATAAAAGATAAGTTTAAATTTTTATTATATATTAATGTGGACTTGTTTTGCAAATCTTTAATATATTTTATTAAAT
>APFE031327847.1:270622-283292 GCA_000404065.3 Pinus taeda | reverse complement strand
TTTTTTAAATATTTTCTGTAATTAATCATTTCTTTTTGATTTTCCAAAATATTATAGTGTTTAAAAGAGGTTTAGATGGGTGATTTTCTGGGATGATTTTGTCATAGATCTAATTACCTAATCTAGATATGTAATTTTTTCCACTGAAAAAATCACAGTAATTAAATTTGTCCACAATTTTTTTTTATTGCTTTTTTCTAATATAAATTTTTGTGATATCTGCTTTTATTTAAATTTCTTTTATCACATTTTTTTTTTCTTTTATTATTATTATCAGTTACACAATTTGGACAAGGGGCGGAAAGTTAATCGAAATGAAAACAGAGCTCCCTGTTACAAAGAAAGAGCAAAAGATTAAAGCCTCTAAAATAACCTAAAGCAGAAACTACCCCGATAAACCAGTAACGGAGTAATTGTTTGACATTCTAAAAACATTCATCGAAGACACATGAAGATACCTTTTCCTCGCAGCAGTGGGCTCATAACAAGCAGCATGAAGCAGGATTGCTTACAAAATGAACGGGGTTTGTCCCGGCGCGTTTTTGTACATAAATTAATACACCGGAGAAATATATTCGATTAAAGTGGAGGTTTGTGCGCGAATCCAACTATTTTTGTTTCAAGGGAAACTGTCTACGCTTTCTCAACATGAATAGCAGTTCAGACAAGAGGGATTGTTTTCAATCAACCCGGATAAACAGTTAGTTGCAGACGTAAAGGATTATTCTAATAACAGGCAATATGTTTCATTTTTCTCATCAATCAGAATCTTTCCTTTTTCCGAAACGAAAGGAAAATGTTGGATTCCAGTCTGTGTCTGTACACCAAAGCCAAAGTACAGAAATGTAGCAGATTTATAGTTGTCTATGTTGCTATCCATTTGTAAAGTTGTTTATATTTCCTGCCATTTATAAAAGAATTCCAATCATTATACATGTTGCAGATTTGCTATGATTATCATATTATCTAACTCTTTTGTGATTCTAAATTTATATAAATTTAAAACTATATTTTCAATCATTTTAAAAAAATTAATAATATTATAAGTTATACTTTACTAAGTTTAAATGTTATTATATTATTAATTTTCTTTAAATTATTATAGATTTATTTTAATTTTGGATCTACAAATGTTAGTAGTATTAAATTTTTAAGGTGCAAACTTATTAATGTGTCCAAAGCTTAAAGAAAGACTTGCATTTTGAGAGATTTGATTCCTCTCATTACTTAATAAATCCAAAGTTATTCTTAATAATATTTTTTGTATTATATTCTTGTTTCTATTTTATTCAAAACTTGATTTAATAAAGATAAATGGATTAAATATATCACAAAAGTAATTATAATCCTTTTACTTTTTGAGCTTTTATTTCTTTGACAAACTTTTGCAAATAATTTCCATTAATAAATGAAGGCATTACAAAGAATACATAAGTATTTCACATTTCAAAATGACAATGATGTGAGACCATAGCTTCAACTAGGTGTCCCCAAAAACCTTCACTACTACCACTTCAAAACTTGGAAATCAAACTAAGCCAAGACACATAACCATAAGGACCAAACTATGTTAACCACACTATAAATGGCTACCTACAAAGAGCCTAAGAGGATGACAAAATTAGACCCATACTTGATGTAAGCAAAAGCAAGATTCATATAACAGTAAAACATTGAAGTATTATCCACTAATATGCTAGAAATTTTTTATATTTTTTTTGGATTTAATTAAAACAATATAAAATTAAATTAAAATATAATATATACAAAGTTTTCTCATAGTGGATTGAGTTATGGATTTTTTGAATGTGGTATTGATAAGGCATGATATTAGTCCACCATATTGTCACACAACCTATTTACAAGTTAATAATATTAAAGGTAAAGTAAGGCTGAAAATTTATGGTTAAGAATTTTTTTGTATTCTATGATTATAGTAAGTATTAAGTCTTTATGTGTTTATTAATTTGTTTCAAATATGGCTAACAACTAATTAATTTAACTTTTATGGTAAAATGGATATATATATATTATATATAATATATATATATATATATTTATATTTAAACAATTGTTTATAACTTTATAATAAAAACAAAATTACAATATAAATATTTAACTTATTTAATTTTATTATTTTATTAAATGAATAATTTACTTTATTGTATTTTTACTATCATTTACATAATAGGTACATTTTATAAGCATTATAAATTATATTATTGTTGGAAAATATATTTTTAATATAATAATTTATTAATATTAAAAAATAATTAATTTTATATATAATTCATAATATGTTAAGAAAATATATTTTAATGTAAATAAATTATTATATTTAATAATAATTATTAATTTTATATATAATTATAATTATTAGGAAGAATAATAATAAATAAATAATATTAATAGTGGAACAAAAAAAAATAAAAGTTCATAATATTAACACTCTAAAGAATTTAAAAAATAATTTTTAATTTTTTTTTAAAAATTGGAAAATGTTAAATGATTAATATATTTAATTGCAAATTAATAACATATTTTTTATCAAAAGAATAACGATGTTAAATTAAAATATGCATATACATCACATGTATCTAAGTTTTTATCAAAATATTGTCATATGCATTAAAATAAGATGCCTAATTTACATAACAAATCACCTATTTCTTTCATATAGTTTTCATACAAAAATATACATTAAAATTACATTTACATACTATATTATATACCAAATTACAAAGTTACATTTACATACTGTATTATTTACCAAATTACAAAGTTACATTTACATACTGTATTATATACCCAATTACACTCTATATACTGAGTACAAAAATAATTCAGGAGCAACTAAGGGCAAACATCAAAGAAGTTTCAATAAATTTTATTTGTTCAACACTATCTTAAATACCCATAAAAATGGATACATAAAATGTATATGTCTTTCCAATAATATAATACAAAAAAGAAATAAAGCTATCATTTCTATAAGTAATAATTTATACATATTTTCTTTGTAATCCCAATATTTGCCTTGTAATCCCAATATTTACAAGTTGTAATGCGCATGGAATATATTAATTTTGACCGGCTTTCTCCATAATCCTGCAATGCAATTCACCCAGAGAGGAAAAATTATTAATAAAAAAATGAAAATATTCATATGCATATTCTTATTCTCCAAAAACATCTCATATAAAATATGAATTTAATGAATACGGTTAATATCCACCAGAATAAATATGGAACAAATTGTTCAAACGAATATAAATCCACTCTTAAACAAAAATGTATTTTGTCCAACATAACTCATAGCAAATTAATATTTAAATACATCATATTTTACATTTTTAATCTTTAAAGGCAATACCCATTTTAATCCACTATTTGTTATTATTATTTTTAGCCTTAAGATATTTTCCATTATGTTTATAACCTTTTATATAACTGCATATTAATAGTTAACGGAATATAATCTTGATGCCTATTTTTATCGAGGCATTTCTTTTATCACCATTTCTTAGAGATTAAAAATGATGGACAAATCCGCTGTATTTATATATAACAATGAGTTTCAAATAAATATTCGACATTAACCATGACGTTCGAATCCTTCAATTAAGATAAGAAGCATGTGTCAAATAAAGCATGGGACATTTTGGGACAAATGGTTAACAGTCATATGATCGATTAGATTTTAAAAGGATATCTAATTTTGACTGTCATAATAGATAATGATTTGGATATACATAGTTTAGAATAAATCACATATTTTTTTTAATTTTTACATAGATAATGATTCGGATATACATAGCATAGAGTAAACCACATATTACTTTTAATTTTTACATATTTTTGTGAGAAGACTTCTATGGTATATAAGAACGTATAATTCCTATGCTTTTTGTAAAATCTAAAATTTTCAAGAAGGAGCTTTTAGATTATTAAACTGATGTGATGATTTTATAAAATAGGGAAAATAATTTTTTTCCGAAATAACAGTAAAAGTGTGGATAATAAATTATCATAATATTTCTATTCTTTTGAAAATTTATTTCTTAGAAGTATCTAAATTTTTACATTTTAAAATTTAACAACATTAAAATTTTTCTTTAAGGAAAAAATAAGTCTAGCAAATTAATTAATGCTTTTTTTTAAATATTAAAATTAAATAATATTTTAGAAAAAATATATAAAAATATATAAAAATATTTAGTATTTAATAATAATAATAATATATATTTAATTAAACAAATATAGAATATTCTATCAATTGTTATCACTTTATAAACAAATTTTAGAATGTTATTGAAATATTAAACAAAATAAACTAATACTATAATAAAGAAATTAATTTCAAAAAAATATATTATATATACTAAATTTTAAAACATTACCACAAATGTTATTAACCATTATAAATATAAAATTCTAAGAAAAAAAAGAGAAAACAAATACATAAAACATTTATTATTAAATTTAATAATTATTATAAACATAGGTTATGTAACCATATAAACCTAATAATTGACATTAAACCTTATTAACCATTATAAATATAAAATTCTAAGAAAAAAAAGAGAAAACAAATACATAAAACATTTATTATTAAATTTAATAATTATTATAAACATAGGTTATGTAACCATATAAACCTAATAATTGACATTAAACCTTATTAACATATCATTGAAGAAAGAGAACGCCATGAAAACACGATATCAAGATTAAACAAATGCATAAGCATTTAAATATATATATAGATAGATATAGATATTGAAATCTGAAAATTGAAATTTGGACAATGTACCCATCAAATTGCAAATATTGAAATCATACTGCTGCATAAAGCTTTGGAGTTTGAAATATAGCGTGGCACAGCCCACATTACGCAAAAAGAAAATAGGAAGGCACGAGAGTTGAGGACGCCTAAACTTTGCAAACAAGGCCATAAGCACTTAGTAATTTTTAGAAATTTGATTGAACGATGTGAAACCGAATAACAAAATTTGTACCCAAATCTGGGCAAGGAACGCCAGTTCGACCAGACACGTTAACTGTGATAAGGTATATGATAAAAATATATCAAATATAAAACAAGCGTAATACATAAATTAATTGTGATGGTATGTTTCCCATCACAATTGCAAACAAATTTTTACTGTACACTACATTGCAATTTTTTCAAAACTCAACATGTATAATAACTATCCTTTACATTAGGATTTTATTATGTAATTATAAAAAGTAGAACTCGTATGGTTCTAATTAATGTCAAATGCAGAGGGTGTTAAACCTTTATTCTAATTGAGAAACCTACCGGATCAATTGTGCCCTTTGGAGGGGGCAGACGGCGGAACAGCTGACTCCTTGGTAAGCGAAGGGAAGCTCCACTGAGTATCCTTTGATGCCACCACACCTCCACTGCTACGGCCACCAGAATCTTGGTTTCTTGGAATCACTTGCTCGTGATCACCAGCCCGCATATATTTTTCTCTTTCTGGGGCAAAGTTTGTTGCACGTTGCATGTAGTTGTAAGGTCCAACTCCGGCATTGCACTGTGCTGGAAGAATAATCAGCAATACCAGGATGCTTAAGACCATACTGGACTCCATATGATTGCAGCTAGGTGAAAAAAAGGGGATAAAGTTATAACTTCTTAAGGAAGTAGGATCTGTCTCTCTTTGTGGAGTACTTCCGATAGTCTCTCATCAGTAATATATGCAAATCCGTAGTAGGGACTTTGTTGTCAATCTGTAACTATGAATTAAGACTTCGTTTTCAATGAGGAGGTGCCTTAGCCTTCAAGTTTACGCTACTTTGACTACATTCAAGACATGTCTCTATCCAACCGCACCATGACCCTAAAATCACCATGTCCCACTTCAGAAGCTGTGCAGAAACCACGCGGATTTGTAGATGCTCTGCTCAATTGGATAATGCAGGCCAAATATTTAACACGAAGAAAAAAGTTATCAGCATGTTTGTCCTTACGATTTGAGAAGGACTTCAATAAGACTATAGGAGAAGCCGACATACATTAATCAATGAAATCTTTGAAGAAATCTTCCCAAATCCGTTGGATATTGACTACAAAATCTTGTGTGTGAATTTGTTTGAATATAATATACTTCAATAAACAGGAGGTCCGTGCGTGAATCCAGCAACCTTTTCAGGTTGAAACTTTATATACTTTTCGAAACATGGATAGCCATTTACAGATCTATCCGATTGTTAGCCCCTTCAAATTACCTAGCCCAATAATCAATCCCAACTTTCTAAGATAAACTTATTTAGAGGGGCCCATTCCATTTCATTGAGTCATACAAAAGAATGGAAAACAAACTGACGGTTAGATGAGACATCATTTGCATTCATGGAGGACATAACAAAGTGCTAATAATAATAATGTAATTTTTGTGTTATTTTATCTCATTCTTTTTATTTCTAAATAATTTATATATTTTTATTCTAAAAGGCTTTGTAAAGATGTCAGCCACATTATGATTGATATCTCAATAAACTAAATGAATTAATTTTTCTCCTTGACAAACTGATATTGAGCCTCAATATGCTTTGATATTGCATGGTATGCAACATTGTTTGCTACTTTAATGGAGCATTCATTATCACACTATGATAATTATTGTTGTTTTCAATTATTCTCTCACATTTTCAATAATTCCCCTCAACAACATTGCTTCATGATGATGATGGTGGTGGTGGTGGTTAACGTCCAATGAGACCAAATTGGTCTATCGGACCTATAATTTTCTTAGTTTTTAGTTGTCTTGCTCCTCATCTTTCTTGGCGAGATTGGTGTTGTAGTTTTCTTTCTTTTCTCTATGGTCTTCCAGCTTCCTTTATCTTGCATCTCTTTCATCTCTTCTAGTTCTTCGGGCATGGGTGTCTTAGCTTCGCGATCTATTGTGTTCCTCCTTTTGAAGGTAGTGAGAGAAGAAGTTTGGTCTAGGAGATCTGTGCTATTGTTAAATGGAGATTTATTTTGAGTGGTATTCAAATACTCATAACTGTGGATGCTTGACGTGTTGTTGAGTTCATTTTCTTGTTGTTGGGCGGGGCTTTCCCCCTGCTTGTCTTCATAGTTGTTTGTTTCTTGCCCGATTTGTTGTGATTCAGAGTTTTCTCGAGAGTATTCTTCTTTGATGAGAGTGTAGTGTTCGTTTTGTGCTCCTTCCCACCATGTAGATTTGTGGTGGCACGATGTAAAGCTTTGTACTAAGCTTTAGTTGACAACAAAAAAGAAATCCTTGCTACTCCAAACCATGATTCTGGGTTCAAGGCTAAATGTACATTGTGAAGTTGATATTTTCTCATTAGCATTTACAACCCAATCTAATTGAGAATAATTTCGAACTCAACATAGTATATTTAATATGAAAATCAAAGGTCCCTTTCATATATCGAAAGACTTTCTTCATTGTATTCCAATGCATTTCAAGGGGCTCGGCCATAAATAACTTATGATGCTAACTAAATATGCTATGTTTGGCACAGTTGTAGTGAGATAGTTTATACTTGCCACCAATTGATGATATAATGTACCATCTAGATAGTATCGGTATTTTACTTTTAGGAATTTATGTTCATTCCCAAGTACCATTTTTTGTTACATTTTTCATTACTCAGTCAAATTCTTCCTTCATTGCATTTCTCCATTATTTATGCTCCCACCAATTCAGTTGGGTGCGGCTGCTGACGACAGCCACCTGCAGCCTAGCCCACCCACGGGCGAGGTCAATTCTAAGAATCGTGCCTCGCCCTTGTAGCATAACCCGCCTAGGGGTGAGGCCTATTCTAAGAATCATCCCTCACCCTTCTAACCTAACCTGCCGAGGGGTGAGGCTGATTCTAAAGTGAGGCTAATTCTCAGAATATGCCTCACCACTCGACGGGCAAGGCTGCAGGGGTGGCAGCCACCAGTGGACGTGCCCATGGCCAGGCATGCCCCCTCGGCACCCATCACGATGATCAAGCCCGCCCACTCTATGGACTATGAGAGGAGCAGTGATGAAGGTCACGATGAAGAATTTACCTACGGGCAGTTTCATCTGCTGTGGGCGTGCCTGTGAGCAGCAAGGAAGCGTGCAGCATGTCGTTGTGCCACGGGTAGGTACACCCATGGTAGAGGGCATCCACCTATAGGAAAATTCTTCATCCCACCCACACTATGGACTATGATAATGGTGGTGATGAAGGAGAGGATGAAGAATTTCCAATAAATTGAGAGTTAAAGTTTCCACTTAGACCTAATCCTATGGAATATGACAGGAGTAGTGATGAAGGCCAGGATGAAGAATTTCCAATAAATCAAGAGTGAATGTTTCGACTGAGTCCTAATCCTATGGACTATGAGATCAGTAGTGATGAAGCGCAGGATGAACAATTTTCAAGATATCAATAGTCACATTTTACACTTATTCCTAATCCAAAGGACTATGAGAGAAGTAGTAACAAAGGGAGCATGATGAATTTCCAGTAAATAAAGAGTGACATTCTCAACCTAATCCTAATCTTATGGACTATGAGAGTAGTAGTGATGAAGGGCAAGATGAAGAACTTAGTTCTAATCCTAAGGACTATGAGAGTTACGGTGATGAAGGGCAGGATGAGGAATTTCCAGTAAGCAAAGAGCCACATTTTCCATGTAGTCCTAATCTTATGGACTATGAGAGTAGCATTGATAGTTCACATGATGAAGAATATCCAATAAGCATCGAGTTAAATTTTCCATTTAGTCCTAATTGTAAGGACTATGAGGGTCGCACTAATGAATCGCAAGATGGAGAATATCCTCCAATTCAGTATTTCAAAAGAACTGATGATCATAGTGAGGATAATATTCTTCCTAACGATGATGAAAATGCTTATACCGATAATGATTCAACGATGGATACGTTGCCAACAAATATTGTTTCGAGTAGGAGCCAATCTTTTCGTATCAATCCAAGATGTTCTAGCTATACAACGGGTAGAGTAAAATATCTCACGAGAAGAAGTTCTATCACTGCTTTCATTTCAAGTGAATGTTGTCAAATATATTGCTTGAAACATATGGATTTCAAGTTTTCATTAGACAAAAGGAAGATATGTTTGTGAATGAATGAAAGCATGAAAAATTCATATTTAGTGGGGTGCATACAATCTACATTGCTAGGTTATGATTATCATGTTTGGTCTTTATTTATCTATAGAAGAGATTTCAAAATGTTTCATTCAATGGACAATTTTCATCTCTCAAGAATCCAAGAAAATTTGGAAAAGGATCCCATATTTTATTCAAAAGTATGTCATAAATGAGAGTTTGTGCCATTATCAAATACAACAATGTCATGGCTCAAAGACTTATTTTCAAAGCATGGAGAGTGTATGCCAAATTGAGAGGCAATCCATACTCTAGATAATTTCTGAAGACAAGAAATCTACAACTTACACAACGAATATGTAGAAGGTGTTGAAGGAAACGGTTGATTTATTACATATCAATATTTTGCAAAGATATGGAAGAAAGAATTAAACTATGTCTGTATTCCTAAGAAGACAAGGATGAGGATTTGGAGTGCATGTGCTTCTCTTAAATAAAAAAATGGGATAAATGTCAGGGGACAGAAAGAGGTAAGCATTCATAACATTAATTTTTAAAATTTTCTAGTCATCAACTATGAAAACGTATTTATTAATGAATTTCTTTTATGTTTTATAGATTCCATTGTCAAAGCTGTTCAAGAGCATCGTGAACAACAAACAAGTGAAATGAAAAAGTTGTACAAGCATTGAAAAAAGTGTTATAATAATCCAAATAAATATTTGAGTTTGATAATTGATTGTATGGACCAAAAGAAAGCATTTCTACCACATTTTGTTCTCACACCCAAAAATTTACAGGAGGAAAATTTCATTCAATATCACTTGGTCAGTTGTATGGTCTTGAACGAGAAAATGTTGCCAAGGGTATACTTCACAACTCCAAATATTCATAATGATGCAAATATGATAATAACAAAATACATTATGTGCTTTCTCATTGGTCTAGTAATCTTCCTAATGTTTTGTACCTACAATTGGACAACACTTGCCATGAAAAAAATTTAGATTTTTTATGGATATCTAAAGATGCTTGTTGAATTGAGAAATTTTCAGAAGGTTAAGATTGGTTTCCTTCTTCTTGGAAACACTCATGACCATATTTATGAGATGTTCAATCATTTTTCAGTCACATTAAGGAGGAAGGATGTTTGGAGCTTGCCATCATTAACTGAATGTATTAAGAAATCATACATGTCAGACCCTATTTTTGATGTGTTGGAAGAAACTGTTGACATGTGAAGGTTTATTCTGGGATCTTAAGGTGAGAAGAAATGCATTGAACAACTTAATGACATTAGCTTTCAACATCATTTTCACGTCAAATTTTTTTATGGGAAAATACTAATGTGAGGCAAGAAGTATTAAACTATTGTAGAATGGGTGTCATCGTCAGGTTTGGCAGTTTTGAAGTTCACTCGAAATCATCCAATATTTGCATCAAATATATTGTTATTACAATCATTTGTTGAAGTTTATAATGCAAACACACAGAATAGACATATAAATTATTCTGATTTCCTAAAATATATTAAAAAATGTATTAGAAATACATATCAGTACCTTGATATTTCTTATTCAGTTTGGTGGGAGTCTTTTTTGAATAATCAAAGTGATATCATTTCAAGAACAACAAACAAAGATATACCTTTGAAATCTCCATATATTTGGCCACAAAATGTGTAAAATGAACATGAGGAAAGAAAAAATTTTGAATAGCAACAATCTCAAGGTATTATTAATTCCTCTCAGGTAGAGGAAATAAAAATGCATATTGGTTCCAAGAAAATCTTATGCAGAATGTGCACCATGGAAGACCTTTGAAGGGGTTCAGTATAGGATATTAAGGAGGGTTGCATGATCATAGTGCTAGCAAATAGAGACATCAATGGCTATCCATTCTAGTTTTCTAAGGTTATAAAGGTCATTACAGAAAATGAAGATGTTGTAGTTGTTGAAGTACATTTATATGCCACAAATACACACCCATTCAATGGTGTGTACAAGCGAGACATGGTAGTTGATAAAACAATTGGTGGAAAGAGAAGAAGAAAGGGTACAAATATAAATCATCACTGCATAGACCTATTAAAATTGGAGGATGTTGACATACTTGTTTGTGACTTCAATTTAACAAAGAGAGGAACTCTTCACTTCATGAAAATGGAGATTCTGAAGAGCTTGTTATGAGAAGAAACAGTGTTGAGATGGGTGTCTGTTGAATGCAGTCATAGATCTAGAAGAATTTTGAAACCTCAAATGATGGGAATCCATGTCGACTCGGATGGGGCACTAGTTGACGAAAGAGAAGGATATGGAACATCTTCATCTGCATCAAGTCATTCATATGAAGATGTGAATTCTGATGGTGAGCAAGAAAATATGACTGGTTTCGAATAATTATCTGAGACAGTTTATATAACTGATGTTTACATGGTATCTTGAAATAAGAATTTTGACTCGCATATGATGTTAAATGAAGTTATTAGTCATTTTTTGTTTGTTGGATTACATGTTTTAATTATGATGAGTTTTATTGTTTATAATATCCACAATGCAACAATGACTTAGAGATATAATTTATGTTCCATTCAATCTACAAGTATTGACATTTTGATTAATTTAGTCATGTAATTTGTTCAGAATGTCATGGTTTAATTGTGTTTAAAACTTAGAGTTTTTAATTCCATAGTTGAAAATTTTCCAATTTGTTTTTATCTTTAATGTTATCGTTGAAAATAATTAGGATTTTAGCAATCTTTAATGTTATGTTTGAAGATAAATAGGATTTTAGCAATCTTTAGTGTCATGTTATTATATATTTAACAACGTGGATGAAATGGAATTTTAATGTGTTTCATATCCCATTATTTTATCTTTCTCGTCATTACTAAAAAATGTTGAAATTATACCTAGGAAAGAAAAATGTTATTCTATCCAAAACATTAGTGTGTTTTTTCATGGCTTTACTAGGGGAGTTACAGTTGATGGCTTTGGCATCATGGATGAACCATGAGGAAGAAAGGGTTGCAGAAATGAAGAAAGTAATGGCAAGAGAAGAAACAAAACCTCTCATGATAAGAGTTGAGAAGTGAAATCCAATGGCTATCATCAACACACATAACTTGATTGCAAAGCACGCTCAATTCAGACATAGGTACCTTGTTGCCCAAGAACAAGAAATCACACAGTTTGAGCATATGTTCAGGATATTATGAGATTAAATCATGCAAGCTTGTCAAAAGATATGGAATACTTTTCCCTACAGTTTGGAAATCGGAGAGTACCATTCTCCTCAAAGAATGAGAGAAGAACTAAACAGGACACCCATGTACAAGAAAGATCTCCAAAGACTCAAAGTCAATTGGATTGGCTTGAGACTCAGTCCACCATTGCTCTTAGGAATGCTAGAAGGAAGGAAGGAACAAGAAGATAGAAAGTAGTGGGAGGAGATCTGTTATGAAACCAGCTCAAGAAAAGATAGAAAAGATAGATCAACGACTTAGAATTCAGCCTCTTCGAGGGGGCAACCTCCTTTACATTACATAAATGAACAATTCTT
>APFE031327847.1:242840-265828 GCA_000404065.3 Pinus taeda | reverse complement strand
TTATTATTTGTGTTCTTCCCATGTTTCGGGGACGAAACATGCTAAGGGGGGTGGAATGTTATATACCTAGGGAGGTAATATGGGGTACCGAGGGAGGTACCCAAGGTAATAATGTAATAATGGGATGGGCCATAGTAATAAATAAGGTGGTTAACCCATGTAATGTAAGGGACCACAAGTAGTTAATAATAATGTAATGGGCCCATGGTATTAGTTGATGGTATGAGGGAACCATGGTAATGACCCATGGTATTGTATGTATGAGGCCTATATAGAGGCTAGAGACTCCACATGGAGAGATATGAATAGAAATAGTCTTATATGAACAAGCATAGGGCTTGTGGAGTATTCTCCTTCCTTAAGGAGTGAATGTATGGTGTTGCCCTACCTTAAGGGTTTAATAATAAAGATTCATTTCTATCTTGCTATTATTGGGTTATTTCTATTATCTTATACTTTTGGATCAGATCCACAACATTGATCTTCCTTTTCCTTGAATTTCTTCCTTACCTTGTTTCCTTCCTCTAGTTGAGCTTTTAGTTTCGTAGCTTCTTCTTTGAAGGCACATTCCCTTTTGTCCAATAGATCTTTTTGATCTCTAACTTTTTCCATAGGCCTTTTAAATGTTTCCTCTATTTGATATCTTTCTTCCTCACCGATAAGAGAAAATTCAGTTGTTTCACTTCACTTTCATCATCTTCAAATGGATGGAGAAATGTATCAGCAGAGGATAACAAATTCATATGTGATAGTTCTTTTTCTTCTTCATTCTGAGGTGATTATGAATCTAAAGTGTTGCTTCCACATATTCCCCAATCAATTCTCCCACTGTCATAGTTCCTTTGAGATGTCTTCTTCTTCTGAGGCACTTTCTTCTTTAGCTTCTTTCCCATTATTCTATGAATCTCCTTCAAGCGATCAAGCTTCTACAAAAGGACCTGCTTTGATTCCAATTGTTGGAAATAATACTGAGAGAGGTGGGGTGAATCAGTTTTAGAAAATCAATTATTTTTTATTTCCATAATTAGGTTCATATAAGCTACCTCAATTAAGGGAACTCATGTGTACACGTAACTGTGTTTAATGCAACTAACATATATCCAACAAACTTATGATTCAATTAATTCATCATATGTTGATATTTAATCAGTGCATCAAAACTTCATTAATCATATAAATAGTAACGAAACGTAGTAAAAACAAAACAAATCATTAAACATAAGAAACACACATGAACACCATGATTTAAGGTGGAAACCTAATGTGGGTGGAAACCACCTGCTGCTGTCATCTCTATCTTTTTTTAATATTAAGAAAGAATGTTTACAAGTAGTCTCATACTAGTACACAGGCTTCTACCTGCAGAAGCCTACAACCTTCTCTCATTCTCCAACTTCTACTGGAAGGGAGCTACAACCCCTTGGATTTTGTACTAGCCGATATGTTTACCAGTATGTAGGCACCGACCTATAGAAGGTTACGACCTTCTCTCTTCCCCTGGGGACCTCATTTCATAAATTTTCAAACTCGATACTCTTGGAACACAACATCATAATTTGAAGGCCACATTTAATCCAATTTTCATACTGGACCCATGAAAAACATTGAAGCTCAAAATCAATCACCACTACAATGAATCTATCAACTATATCTGCATCAATCAATCACCGCAACTCAATCTGAATCAACCAAACTCAATCAACCACTAACAACCTCTGAGCCTCTGACACAACTGAATCCATCATTCATTCATACTTTAACAAATCAACTACAATAGATAGATCAGTACATAGTTCTGGGTCACATTATCATTCAAAATCAGTTGTCATCTTA
Source organism: Pinus taeda (assembly GCA_000404065.3). Classification (NCBI taxonomy): domain Eukaryota; kingdom Viridiplantae; phylum Streptophyta; class Pinopsida; order Pinales; family Pinaceae; genus Pinus; species Pinus taeda. The sequence goes on along the minus strand of APFE031327847.1, from coordinate 263,995 downwards.
AAATTGTGCTTCAGATTGTATACGCTATTTGGCAGAAGCCAACCTATGTGTATACGCAGCTCCCTAAAGAAAACCAGTGTGTATGTCTGTAAACACTTTGATGCACTTCCAGACTTTAGACATAATCATACATGGAGGATAAAACATGTGTTAGTGATCAAAACTAGCCCATTCATTATCAGATCACATAATGATAAGTCATTATGATCTTGATCCATCATCAGATTTCATCCATCAACATTGAATCACAAACAACCTATCTGAGTATGTAGAATACTGTCACCAGAACGCAATGTAGGACCTCGAATACTGCAACATCAAACAAAACCCTTATATATCATACTTCAGAAGATGTACGCTACATCGATAAGCCAAACCAGCGTGTATATGCCATTTTACGAAGGGAAACCACCGTACAGATCTGCAAATTCCATCCTGTAATGTATACACTACTTCTGTATGTTGAATCAGTGTTTATACATTGTTTTGCCAAACCCAACCTGCGTATAGATCCGGAAATGCTAACTTGAAGCATCACAACTATTTCAAACTTCATTCATACCCAGATGATCACATTTATAAAATAAAAACATGCGTCAATATTCAGATCTAGAATCTTCAAGATCAAATGACATAATGATAATACATTTCAAGCCCTAGGATCCTGATCCATCATCCACATAGGTGCATCCTTGGTTTGGATCAAGAAAAGCATCACAAACCCATAACCTGCATAATATATCTCATACTTCATCAGATATTCAATACTTGCTTGACTTGGCCTAAAGATCTTCTCATCCTTATATAGTTTTAGGCCTTTCTCAATACCATGGACCAAAAGCACTTAGGACCAATACCTTGGACCAAATACCTCTCACCAATACCACGAACCAAATACCTTGGGTCAGATATCTTGGTCCAAAGAAATACCATGGACCCAAAAACTTGTTTCCCCATGATATACGCACTTTTCCTTCTATGAAAGTGCATCTGTACGTATACGCTCCTTTTGTTCAATGAACCTGTGTGTATACATGGGTTGGTCAAGGTGAACTTGTGTATACCTTTCTTTATTAATTCTGTGTAGCTTGAACTATAATTCAATCTTGCTAACGTGCAGTACTTTGATCTTCATCTAAGTGAGTTCCCATCAAGGACAACACTTGTATCAGAATGCCAACATTTAGTATCTGTTGTGACACCTAGTAGTCTTCCTAGAGGGAATATATTTTTTTGATTTTCCATCCTTAATTGAAGATGTGACCATTGTAGATTCGACTTACCCAATAAATTCCTTGTCTCCTTCGTCAAGACATTAGCATTAGATCTTAGATCCAGGATAACTTGATCTGTCTCATATATTCTTATCTGCACGCTAAGCCTCATTTCTCTTACGGTTCTCTTTTCTCGATGCAAGTAATTGACTATGTGCATCTCACTTCATAGTGTTTCTTTGGATGCGTAGGAATATATCAATTGCTAAAGCCCTTCTACTGCCTTTTGATCTCTTAATAATTTCATACAAGTCTATAGAAAAGACTTTCAAATACCTGCTTGATTTGTTGAATCCTACTCCTATGTCGAAGCTTGATCCTATATTGAAGCTTGGTCCTATGTCAAAGCTTGATTCTATGTCGAATATTGAATTTTTTTTTGCATTAGATGTCAAAGCTCCAACATCTAGTAAACTTCACTTTTCTTCCATAAATACCTGATTTTATTTCTGAATATAAAAAAACGGGAGCTTTCTCAATAGTTTTTCTAACCCATGTACTTTTATATTCTTTCTTCTCATCTTCTTTATCACTTCTAGTTGCAACTCTATTCCTAGTGACAATACTAATTAGAAGTTTGTCAGTCCTTCTTCCAGCAACCATCATTTGAATATTCTGTGTCAACTGCTAATTTATCTTTACTTGAATTTTTACCATAAGTACATGGAATTTTCCAATTGCATGGTCAAAGGATTTACAGTACTTACATATCGTCATGGGGTTCTGACAATCTCTTGCAAAATAACATGCCTGGCCATAGTTATAACAAATTATTTCCACATCCTCGACCAACTCCAACCCCTCAACCTCTTCCTCGGTAGCCTCCTAGATCTTCATGTTGTCCACTACCTTCATGTCCATGATCTTCTACATCCATTCTATAATTTTCAGTACTGTGCTCCATGATTAGTTTGTAAACTCAACAATTATTCTCATCATGTCTTACTAATTTATATAATTTTCAATATAGGTTCCTTGCAGTTTATACATATTTCTATAACATGTATCAATATTTTGTGCGATGTTGGCCTTTGTTCTTACATATCTTGCACCACAGTCTAGATCCTGCATTTAAGGGATTCAGTGCCCCACTAGCCATGTAATCTCTTAAGATTAGACATTGTTCTTTAGAATGACCCTCTCATCTACACTTAGTAAACTATACTTATTATTTGAATTCTTTACTTTTCTTGATATCTTATATCTGGAGGGTTAGATTTTTCTGTTGACTCTGAATATGTTTCATACCTCCATTAGTATCTCCTATAGGTGAAGCTTCCAAGTTCATCAAAATCTATAGGGCTTCAGCTTGACATGCTATATTTTGTTGTGTTAGTGGTAATCTAATGTGCAGTAACAACACAACTATAACCATTATTGATGTTGTTGCAGAGTTATGTTGAATCTCACTTGATCCAAAAATACCTTAAATTTCTGATCCAATTGCCAAACAGACTCAGTAGGTTTCTCTTTAACTTATTTCAACTCAGTGATGCACTGTGACTTTGACTTTGACTTCTTAAATTCTTTGTTCAATGCTACTTTAATATCTGCAAATGTTATGATCTAATTATTTGAATACTTCATATACCATGTTAATTCTTTATCTCAAAAAGTCGTAATGAGTTTCACTTTCTTTATATTTTCATCGTTGATCTGCTTCCCAGTCCATACAGCTTCACATAAAGACCAAAATTATTCTAGATCCTCTGATCTAGATTGTTTGAAAACATGAAACTTAATATCGTCAGGAATATTTCTTCTTGGAACAGGAAGGGGATGAGTGAGGGGAGCGAGATGGGGGGTATGGGGAGTAGAGGGAGAAGGAGGAGGGGGAAGGTGAGGGGAAGAGCCAAAAAAAAACCTAGCCATTACTAGATTCTAGCTTTGGAAAACTCTAAAGCTGGGAAGGTGAATATTGTGGAGTTACCCGGGGTTTATCATGCTGGTTATATTCTCTTTCAATTTCAGATTTACTCAAAAGAAGACTATACTCAGTCGCTACAAAAGTCTTCGGGTCTTGTCCTTGTGCTCTCTTTCTGTTATCTAGTCTATATCTCTTTCCACTTCACATCACTACGACATTTCACTTAGATTTATTCTCTTTCCTTCCAAACATAAATAAACTAGCAATCTGACGGCATCCATACAACTCATTTTTCACATAGAAGCATCTCAATCCGAAGTTTCAAAAACTTCAAATACTTACCTTGCGTTCCTTTGAATAATTATCATTCCGCTTCATTGTAGGACATAGTCAAGTCTAGTGTGAACTCATTAATGAATCCTCCCAAGATGTTATCAATCCATAAATTGGTAGCCCTTGAAATCCTATTGGGATTGCTCTTGATTCGATGTATCAGTTCAGGAGTCCACACCATAGGTTCAACACCCTTAAAAAAGTCCTTTCTTTCAGTCAACCTTGATATCCACATATAGCTCAACATGAAAGTTTGGTTCTGCCCAACAAGCGGATAATAGAAGATGGTGAACATGCTTCCTCAAAGAAAGGGACCAAGCATAGCGAGATAGATCAATGGCTAGTGTATTCGCAGGAGAAAATGCAAAGATACAGCTGTGGGGGAGATGTCACGCTACTATTTTTCCATTCATTTCTCCACTTAAAGGACTTCTTCTTCATCATGTTTTGGCATGTTTTCATCCATTCATTGATTTTCTTACCTGGTTTTCCTGTAAGTGTGTCATAACCATCTTAGGAATATTAAGTAGTCCATTATTTTCATTTAATTTTATTTTTGATGAATTAAATATGAAAATTATTGATTTTACTAATGATAGTTTTGCCTAGCAAGTTTCTATAACACATAGGTGGGTTTAGTAACTAGCCCTAAGTTGGAATATCTATGTGAGTCTATGGAGAAATTTTGGACATGGGTTTTTATCCTACCATCAAAGAAATGGATCCATGTTGTTTTCTTCAACCAAATTTGATTCTACAAGCCTCGAGGCAATGGTTAATAGTCAGGAGAACTTGTGGGAGGAATAATTGACTCATTAAATTTGGGCACAATTTCTGGGAAAATTGAGCTGAATTTGAAAACACTAAAACTTGAGTTTTTTTCAAAATATCCCTAATTAGGTTACACATGCAATGTTTTGGGAAAAGTGCATAGTTTGTGAGATATATTTGGTTCTTTCAATGACATTTTTATGATCATGTTATTAACCAGCTACATCCGAACTAAGAAACGAGTTAGAAAAAATAGATAGAGTAAAATATTATAAGAATCTTTCATGCAAAATAGATCCCATATGATTATATATTCAGCTAATAATGTACCCAAGAATTCCTTTGTAAATTATTCATGATTTAACATACCATTTTTGTCAAAATTGGTTCCAACTTATGCCTGATATTTTATGTGCAAATTCATGAGCAAAACTTAGGAGTGGGGGTTGTTGAAGGAAGGCTTTCATAATCATTTTCAAGGCTTTGGGATGATCCCATGTGGTGAAAATTGAGATCAAGCTCTATTTCATTAATTTCAATGTAAATTGTTTGGAGTTTTCAATAATCAATGTTGTCGCTCAAGTTTCATTACTTGTTGTTTTGAGCTTCCTCTATATGATGTAACTTACTTGAGAGACAACATTACTAGTTGGATTGGTCCTACCAACACAACACATTGCCTCCTCGTGCTTTTAGTATTTTTAGGATTTTGATACCCAAAATACTTCCTTATCTAGCATATATTTATATGCTTTAGCTCTGGTTCAATTATAGCTTGTGTTTCTTTGTATATTTGAAATCTAACAAGTGATGGCAATGTTTTGTTGATCTTATTTGGGTTGTTTCATTTGATATGATTCTTTGAATATAAAGATCAAATTCATCCAGAATCGGATTAGAGTGTATGTGATTCAGATAATAGATTGAATACGAGTGGGATTAGATTTGATCCTTCATCCTTGGGTTATTTTTATTTGAATAATACGAATGTTTGAGAATGCAAGTTACGAGGGAGTCTATCATAGACTCAACGTTGTGATTCGATCTAGTAAAGTGGTTGTGGTTAACGCAGGATTGTGAATTCTTTCAATTCATAATTATATGCCTATAGTATGAAACATTTTGATTTGCAATCATAACTTAATAGTACATATGATTTCTCCAAACAAAACTATGTGATTAAATATTGTTTACATTGCTATTAGATGTTGTTAGAAGTACCCCTATGTTTTTTTACCTTTTTGTTGAGAATATGGGTTTAATACATGGAATTGTATAGTTTATTTCATTCTCACTCCTATATACAGCTGAAGAGTTTTTTGATTTCCTATGTAAATAAGATCTTTGGATCTCAACTATGAACTTTATTTATACAGTGTTTTTATTATTTTGAAAAGCAGTCATTGTGAGATACCTCGATAATATGTGAAACTAGGTTTTGATGATTATAACAGGGTTATGATAGAATCTAAACATATGTTGTCTTATTTTTTTTAAACCAGATCATTAATGAGTGTTTGATGATAAGATAATGCTAGGGAAAATTTGGGATCAATCACCTTTGTATGACAACATCATTACTTAGTGGTTATGTTTGGCGAAGACTAGAATTCCTTTATTTCTTCCTTGTTCTCATAGAGTTTAGAATGAGATATTCAGTCTCTTTTCCCACTGGATATCTGAGTGTGACATTAGGTCAACCATCCTAGGAGGAGCTAGAACCAAAAATATCTTTCTTTGTATCTTATGCTCATGGAGACCAGAGGAAAGTCTTGAGTCCCTTTGTCCCATCAAGAACTGGTTGAGACCTTAAGTGAACCAGCCCATGAAGTGCCATAACTAAAGAACTTGGTGGTTTTTGTTAGATTTTTATTGTGTGAAATTCCCCAAGATAAAAACATTTTAGGTAGCGGCTCCCTATGGACCTTGTCTCATCATATATTATGCAATGCCTCCAAGTCGACAACTCTCATATTGATAAAATAATTGTTCAGGAATTTGTTAATCAATTACTGCATTGAAAAACATGGAAGACAAGAGGATTTCTAATATTTCTTCAACTCCTATCGCTCAAGAAAGGTTGACATAAGGATGCCAAAGTCTTGGATAAATTATTGGAGTGTAAAGGAAGACGTCACTTTGAAAAATTACAATAATACTAGACATTTAATGATTCCAAATTTAAGGAGAAATTGTGTCTTGTTAAAGAGTATGACGAAAAGATAAAATTACGATAAAATAAGGAGGTTATCAACCCTAATCTATAATATTAGAACTACTTCTCTATTTTCATCATGATGTAGTGAATTGGAAAATCTTGACCATGAAACAAGCAATCGGAAAATTGGTAAAATATTGTGGGTGACAAGAACTTCTCATAATTTTGACACTAAGAGGTTTGAATATGTAAAATTATTTCTCTTAGATATCCTTGTGTATATCCACATCAAATCATAATTTAAAACTATTATTTAGAATACTGAAATTCCTAATCTATTTTTTTCACTAAAGCAATAATAGTATATTAATAAGGGTGTCATAGAGAAGATAAAAATGCTCACATAGAGCTATTCAAATTTCTAAAATTCAGACAAAGTAGTCCTTTTCTATTACAAAAAGAGATTGAAGACATACTACATAGAAAACATTCCATTGATTCTTTCTTCTGTCCAACTTGTAAAAACTGCATTTGAATCTAATGAATTTTAAATACATGGAGGTCAAATAAATAAATTAGCGTTGCCCCACATTTGATGGAAGATGTTTCTTTTGTTTCAATGTCATCAACTCGTTAGCTAGTGAACTATGCCATCTTCCATAAATTTTTCTTACATACAATTGTTAGAAGCTCATTTGTTGGAGCTAGAGGACTGAGAATGTTTATAATAGTGTTGATTTTGATTCCCCATGATTATGCATGCATATTTCACGATATTGATTCTTTTATTTTGTTGAATTAATATGTTCACTATGTTTTTGTGTTGTTAAATACAATAATGCTCAATCTCATTGATCTTTTAAGAGATTAACATCAATGTTTTCTCTTTGAAGTATATAGTATTTGTGTACCTATGGAAGATAATAAGCAAGGGATAATTAAATGTAATATATATATAATATATATATATATATATATAATATAATATATATATATATATATATATACCTCTTTAATATTATATAGTGAGCATACCCATTAACTATGTAAATAATATATATATAATATTATATATATATATAATTAATAATAGTAATGGAGTATGCTCATCTATAAATTAAAAGAGGAATAGTATATAATCATAAAGGGTATTTGGCATAGGCTCCTAGGAATACTCTTCAAGAAATTATAAATACACAAGAGTATCATTGCATTAGAGGTGTGTTGAATTCTATTTCCTTAAATTAAGCAAGGTTTGTGGAGTGACTCCTTCCATAAAGACTTTTTGATGGGTTTAGCTTATCTTAATGGCTTTTCTCCATATATTATTTCAATTGTTCATGGTGAATGTTTAGATATATTTATTATTTATGGTTTATCATTAAATATTTGTGGTGGATACATATTTATAATTTTACTACAGGTGGCTCTCATAAAAATTGTAGTTAAAATTAAAATATATAAGAGAAAATAAAACTTGAAAACTCCAATATAATCTCTAAAAAAATCAAGATATCCATCAGATTTACCATAAAAATACGAGAATAAAGAAAAAAAATAACCATTAGAATTGTGAAGTACTTCTTATTGAAGGAATCTCTCCTCAAGCCATTCTTGGCAGAAGACAATATGATTCAACATACCTCCAATACAATCAGGCCCATATTTATTTATAACATTTTGTCAGTGTTACTAATGGTTCGCTATATACCCCTTATTATTATATTGTTTCATTTTAATTATATATGTTCGTATTCCATTATTATGGTCACATTATAAGAATTATCCCTTTAGGTACCTCCATAAACACCCCATATTATCATCCGTAATATCACATATATATCATTCTCATTCCTCATATGATTCTTCTAAATTATGAGAGATCGTCCTTTTCTATGATATGATCCTTAACTATCTAAAATGGTTGAAAGATGTTTGAGGTAACGTGAGTTGTGTGCCATAATGAGGAAGGTGATCTCTTTGTCTATTATGAAAGGTAAACTAAAACTATATGAAAGTTGAATATCAAAATATAAACACCTTCACCCAAAGTTTTAGAGAAATTATTTACAAATAAACCAAAACTCACAAAAATTATGAGTTTGAGATGAGATGAGAGATATATCTCAAAAGTTGTCTAGAATACAAAGAACAAAGAGACTCAACAATAGAGTTTCTTCTAACTGGATTTATTGTCTGAAAGTCTTCTGTTTTAAGCCTATCCCAATTTCTTAATTGAAAGAATATCATAGAAGTATTTTCATATAAACATGTCATTTAATTGGACAAATAGTGAAGCTGTCTCCCAAAAAATTTGAACTATAAAAGTTCGATATCAAAGAGAGTTGACCTTTCCATCATATTCCATTAAGAAAAGGAGTTGGATGGTATAAAACAAAAATAACTATCTTTTAAGACCAATTTCCTTTGATACATAACATGACACAAATTACCTACTTGGAGAGTTTTAGTTAATGATTCAAGAACAATGAAAATTCTCAATATGATGAAACAATATAATGACTTACTTAAAATTGAAACTTGTTAATGGGCACTCCAAATAGAATGTCCTAATCAATTTAAAATGGAATGCATGCTTACTACAACACAATATAATTGAACAAATGACAAACCGTGTTTGATAAAAGACAATACAATTCAACACACCTCTAAAAGAATGATTATCATATACATTTATAATTCTTCATGAGTATTGAATACTAGGAGTTTACATTAAATGTGCCTTATTATTACATTATTTTCATGTAATTACATGGTGCATTTACTTCATTATTTTGACCACATTTAACTCATTACTCTATTGGGTATCACCATACGTACCCCATATTATCCTCCTTAAGTACATCAAATATACCCTCATTCTTTCACATGATTATCCTAAATTAAAAAATACATTTGTTGTTAATGTTGTGATGCTCAATTATTTATAAAGCTTGCAAGGTGTTTGAGATAAGGAGATCTATGTGCCATGATGAGGAAACTCATCTGTCTCCTAAATTTTAAGAGGTAAACATAGACTAGAGGAATATTTAAATCTATTGCATTGAAATTGTTAGAGGAATTTTTCACAAAGAGACCGAAACTCAAAGTGAATACCATTTTGAGATGAAATTGGAGATTCCCCTCAATTTTTTTTCTCAAATACAGAGAACAGTCAACAATAAAATATATTGTAATAAGGTTTATTGTCAAAACCCCTTGTCTTTTAAGTTTATCTCAATTTTCGAATTCAACGAAAATCTATGAAATTATTCTAACATGAACATGGCATTTAATCGAACAAATATTGAAACTATGTCCAATGTAATCCAAGCTATAAAAACCGAATATGAAAGAGAGTTGAGACTTCAATGAGATTCCATAAGGGAGAGGAGTAGAGTGAGAGAAACTTAGAAAAAATAGCCTCTATGACCAAGTTCTTTTGATACCTAGCTTGACAGAAATTAACAAATTCAATAGTACTCCATAGGCTCTTTCAAAAACAATGAGAATTACTAATTTTCCTAAAACCATAAGCTTCCAAATCAACGATGAAACCATAGAATTATTTACAAGATATTGAAACTTGCTAATGAGATCATTATCAAAATATCCCATCAAATATAAAATTAAATATTTCCTTGAATACAACTTCCCAAAAGCAAATCCAAGACACTTCCTAGCCCAAATGGTGTTAACAGGCAATCCATAGAGAATTTAAAACAAACAAGATGTTGGATTGTGACTAGATCATGATGACTAAGATCCCCAATTTGGTTGTTCTTACCATTGACCCTTACAAAATAACACTATGGTTCCAAGCTCTTCAAAATGTAGATCCTATTCAATTGCTTGCATAAAAACACAATGGTTCTAGGGACTGCAAAACATATAGCTTCTTTAATTGCTTGCATGTTACTAGTATCATGATGCATCTTCTGAGCTCTCATATTGATGTAATGGGAATGGTGCTTCGTGCATTTATCCATGAGGAAATATGTAAGGGTCGAATGAGAGCACAAGCTGAACTTTATGTCACATAAAATGTGATCCCATCCCATCTTTTTGTGAGTATTCCAAACTCATGATTCACCTTTCTTTTCATCTCATGGTCATCCATTTGAGATGAGGCTCCTTTAAAGATGGAAGAAGGTAGATTTAAAAAAAAATATATTATTCACTTTTTGTGTTTCTTATCGGCCAATTTTATTTTATTTTATTTGTGGATATAGATTTTCCAATCATAAATTTTATCATTATATTAGAATCCCCAATTATCTTAGAAGTTGTTATCCTTTCTGGCCTTTCTATTAAAAATGCATATGTTGTCACTCTAATTCCACCTTCATATGTCACCTTCGACCTCCTACTCATTTAAAAATATTTCTCTTAAAATTCTTTAAAAATATTTCTCTTAAAATTCTTTAACTACTCAAATAAAATTATAAAATTAAGTGTGTAATTTCCTTATCTCAATAAGCATTAACCATCAAAATCATCATTATCATATTTTACAAAGTTATAAATTTACCTTTCTTTCAATATAAAAAAGAAATGATAATTTAAAAATAGTTTATTTATCTCATGATTATATATATATATTCGTCGAGTCAACTTTCAAAAGCGCTTCTGTTTTGCCATTTTTTTTAATAATAGTAAAACAATATTTCTTAAAAGAACCTTCAGCGCGGAAAAGAGAAACCACGCGGAGAACATAAACGATTTACGACATTTTTAATAATGACTGGATCTCTGTGGTCAATACATGCTACAGTCCAACTACTATTTTCTATTAAAGTGTAAAGTGATTGAAGATAATTCAACGCAAAACGAAATATATAAATGGTGCGGAGAACGTAAGACAGAGAGCCCAATACGTAATTTAATACAGCTAAAAAACCAAGGAGACATGGAATCCCAACACCGTACTGGAAAGAAAGAAACTTAAAAAAATGTTATAACTTTTTAAATTATCAGTTAAAGCAAAAGATGTCGGAAGACTTTTACGATACGGTGATTATTTTAGTGATCGGTGATTGTCAATATTTTGTAAATGACGGTCAGTGGAGGTATGAGCAAAAGTCTTGCATTTGGTCAACCACGTGTCCATCTGTTAAACAAAATAGATCGCTGCCAACTGGGCTCAATTATTTGCTTTTAAGAGAGAGAGTGTGCAGGGTTGATGGTGTGATTTAGCACAGAGAATGAAGTTTCCCTTCAGTTCCTGAGATTGAATAGATGAGATTGAATAAATGGTCGATAAAGATTAACAGTAATCAATATAATTATCTGTGACTTTTAATCTTATGACAAGAATAAAGGTTGGAAACCAAAATTTGGTTTGGAAACTTTTTATTTCGTCTTTTAGATTGTGTACGCAACCAAGAATACTTTCACATTATGACATTTAGATAATTTATAATTTTTCATTATTTGTAAAATATAAATTTTGGAAGCTTTAGACCATACTTAGAGTAAGTACTATGGTAATGTGATTTGGTACCATGGTAATGTGATTTAGAAAAATTGGAAATGATAACCAAAATATGAATATAAATATAGGTTCATTAATGTAATTTGAAAAAAAAAAAATATATCTAAAAAAAATAAAATATTACTTGGAATTTTTTAGAATTTTACTTTTATATTTGAAAATAATTAAATCACTAAAAAAATGGAAAATCACAATAGTTTCACTTTAAAGCTATAAGACCATTAAAGTTAATAATATGAAAAATATTTTTAAATTTAGATCTAATCACTAAGTTATGTTGGGCAATCTAGGGCAAACTGATTTTCATCTTCAATCATCTTAGAGTCACCCTCATAGTGTAGAGGCTTTTTCATACGAAGGGGTTTTAGGAGTTGACCAACACGACTTTTAACAATGAACTTGATGATAATTTGTTCTTATTTTGGCATTGTTTATTTTTCTCTTTAAACTGGTCAAGACATAAACATACTACTTTTGATGCTCAAGATTTGCATTAATCACCTCTTTATAATATCTCAACTTATTTCCCCCCCTAACTCCTTAACACACAAGCATTCCTCTGTAAACATTAAGATAATAATACTTTACCATTACCCTTATTTTAAAAAATGATCTCTCCTTTTATCCCCCAATAGTGTACCCAAAATCATGCATTCATATTCTGGCCTCACTTCAATAAAATGTGGTTTTGGCTAGATTTGGAAACAGTGTGAGAAATCATCTTGCCTTCTATGTCTAACCTCTTATTATATACTTAATCATAGCGGTGATCTCAATGTGGGAAACACTTGATTTAATAATAAAAATAAACTAGGCCATTTTCTTTAATTTTGAGATTATAATTTATAAATTTCCTTTAGATCTACATATCTTTCTCTGTGTCTCTGTGGAGACACTCCCTTCACAAACCTCATATCCATATAAAATAAGTAGTGTATTGAATCATTAGTGACAAGTGTAATGATGTTACAAACGACCATAGTTTCAATGTCATGCAAGTTAGAAAGATATGGTCTTTAGATTTTTTTTAAACTATGGCCTAGAAAATCATAACAATACATAATATCATGATAATGTCACCATAATTTACAAATTAAATATTAATTCTTAATATTTTATTGCTTTTAATCAAGATGTCGATAGCAAGTTGACTGAACAAAACATAAATTATCAAAGTTAGTCACATTGTGGATATTTGAAACAAATGAATTCTTCATAATTAAAAGATATAATCCAGAAAAGATAGAAATGACTAATAAATGCATGTAAGATCATATGCAACCTAAAGTATTTATTTCAAGTTACCCTGTGAATATCATATACATAAGATGTCTTTGTCAATTACTCAAATTCACTCATAGGTTCTTGCACACCATCATCATCTGTTCCCTTGAAATCCTAACTAAGAGGAAGTCATTCACTTTCATCCTATGTGCCTTTTAAGTCCTCACTTGGAGAAAATTCATCATTGTCATTTGTGTTTACGAAATTCTTACTTCAAGGAAATCTATCAAAATCATCGATTCTTTTGAGATCCTTGCTCAGATGAAATCCATTATCATCGTTAGTGTTTTTCAAATCCTCACTCAGAGAAAAATTATTATGATCATTAATGTTTCGAAATTCTTACTTGGGGGAAATACTTTTCTATCCTCATATTTTCCATTGAAATCATCATTCAAATTAAATATTTCACCAACCTCACTTATTCCTTTCAAATTCTGGCTTGGAGGATATGCATTATCATTGTTTTCGCTTTTGAAATACTCACTCAAAGTAAATTCATCATCACTATTTGTTCTTTTGAAATCTTTGCTTAGAGAAATTCATAATCATGAGTGCCTCTAAAATCCTAACTCGAAAAAAATCGATTATCCTCATATGTGGCTATAAAATTCTCGTTTGGAAGAAACTCTACATCTTCCCCTTCGTTAGTGGTTCCTTTATAATTCTTAGGATTATGAATTTATTTATTAATATGATCAATATCATTACATGCACTTTCATCAAACTCCTTACTAAGTGAATAAATTGACTCTCTATTCATAGTGAAAGTATTCTTGTTATATACATCAATACACATAAAGTTGTTTTATGAACAAAATGTTGATGCTACAAAATTAGAAACTTCACTATCACATGAATCCATAACATTTCATAGAGGATGTAGAATAGTACAAATGCTCTATCTCTCAATGATAATTTATAAGTGAGAGAATGAAACTTTCACTCCATAGTTTCTCCACAAAAAAATTTCCTCCAAAAGATTCATCTGAAAATTTTCAATCCAAAATCTATTCTAAAACATTCTACTAAAAATTTTCCATAAAAATTTCAACCCTACATTATACTCAAATTTTCCACACTAATTTTCCTTTAATTGTTTCATTCAAAAATGAAATAAAACTTTTGTTTTAATTATTTAACATTAACTTAATAATTAAGTTATTTTTTACAATTTATATTTTATTTTTATCTCATATTTAACAAAAAAAAAATTCAAAACCAATAATATTACTTATATATTAATTTTCCTTAATCTTAACTTTAACCTTACACCCAACAAAACCTAAAATAATTCCACAATCTTCACTACATATTAAATTTTATCATTACTATTCCCAACATCACATCAAATCTTATGGAGAATTTGTCAAAAACCTTTGAGTGATTTACATTACAAAGTCATCCAGAATGATTTAGAGAGGAGCTACAAAGTCATCAAGAAGATATTCAATGAGGGATTTTTGTATTTATAAGTTTAGATTTATTTTTATTTTTATCATTTAAAGAGGAATTTAGGAAAATATGTTGTTTCATTGTATTTTATTGAGAAATTAAACATTTTCTTTTCTTTTCTTTTTCTAAAGATTTTTTTTAAATATCATATTTTAGGGCAAAACTCACAAGGATATATCACATTTATAATATTTTTTTAAGGGAAAAACACATAAAAAACCAATAGTTCTATGATTTTTAGGAGAAAAAAAACAATACTTTTGAGGACTTTAAAAGGGAAAAATCTACCTTTTTTTAATTTTTAGTTAAATTCAGTTTTTGAAACTTTTTCTCATACCTTTTATATATATATATTAAATCTTATAACATGTAAAAAAAAAAGATTAATTTTATTTTTTTCAAGTACAACAATTTGTTTTTGTCAAGATGTTTATGTTGTTTCAAGCTTGACTTATAGCTTGAGAAACCACGACCCAAAGGCATCTAAGCTATCAAAATCATCGGGGAATCGTACCTAGCCTCTGCCACACCAACCGTAAACTGTGTGGATTTAGCATGTCTCCTTTGCCTAGCATGGGCACAGTAGCCTCTATGAGTTTTGATCTTGGGTCGCCTTGCTAATGAGGCCCATCCTCAACCAGTTGTGCTAGTGGGACTTGACAACAAATAAAACATATTATTCATATTTTAAAAACAATAATTAAAAAAATTAAAAACTATATATGTTTGGGAAAACACACACACATATGAGAGAGGGTGATTATGGAATCACTCTCCATTACACTGGGGGTCAAAGGGGAGTGACACGGCTACAACAATGGGATTCCACCACTACTCTTACCTTGTTGTGGCCCTTTGGCCACCATCACAGTGGAGGGCGGTTTTTGTGGAAAAAGTTGTTACACGTCTTGATGCAGGTCAGGCCTGTCATAGCCAGGATCTTATATGTTCAAGCATGAGTTAGAATGCATCACAACTTTTCCCCAAATCAAAACCTCAATGCCAGACAAATTCACCATTTACTATTATCATGCGGAAGCTATCTTCATCATATGATTCAAGCCAGCATGATTCCTGTATATACCTCTTCTGTGATATTTCAAAGAGTGATTCCCCATGCCCTCTCCATTTGCAATAACTTCGAGAATCATGTAAGAGAAAAGGAAAGTTGAGCCACTTGAATTATTAACCTGATGAGAATCTGTAATATCAACATCTACATTTTATCAACTCCACACATATGGCATGAATAATGTGATAGAAGGATCAAGATCATCCTACATGATTTCTGGAGCACGATGAAATTCCTCTTTGAGCACACGTATACTGTGCTTGTCAAAAACACGGTCCAAATCATGAGAAATCTCGAACGGGTCTTCTATGCAAATAAGATGTCGCTCATTTCCAATACGCCTCGTCCAATCCTTTTCATTTTACTAAGAAGCCCTGAGTGCGAACTGGTATCACAAAATTGGCATAACCAGGATGAAAAGCCCAGTAGTGAAAGAAAGCTGATAGGATGTTCTGCTAATAGCCTACATGCTGTTAGAGAAAGACACTTCCGGTTGCAGTTGAAGGTTCAATCCAAAATAAAACAAAGATCTCACTTATATACGAATTTGCATAATAATGGATTGTATACGTTGCTCCTTCTGCCTGTGGTTGACAGCCTCTCCACACAAACAATGAAGAATCACCAACCAAAACACACAGCCGCACTTGTAATTTCAACCAGCTGGAGAACCCTCTCCCTATCTCTGCGCAAACAATAACACAGTCATCCTTTCTTTATACTTGTTGACACTTAAACCTGTAGCCAGTTCAAACCAACGTATTCTCCACCAGCAATCACAACTATGCCTTCTGGTTTTGAATTATCATTGATATCAAGGCATCGGCTTCGTCAATTAGGAGCGTTCTCTCCACACAGGATCAACCCTGCCTCCTCCTCTCTCCACGCTCCTGCTCCTGGGGCTCCTGCTCTCTCAACGCAGACACACCACGCATAAATACAACATTCGATCAACTTAATAAGGAGAACCTGCCACGCATATGCCACATATAATGTTGTATACTCTTTTAATCTGGAATTGCGCTGGTTCGAACCTATGCCGCCACCATCACTCGATTGGATTAATACACAGATCTTTATGTATTACATGCAATTCATTTCGCCCACGCTTGGCAAGGTATTCATACCCATTTTTTACACATGTATCGCCTACAATTGGTTGCGCCCACCGGTATTAATACACAGGTTTTATATATATCAAATACAAACAGCTGTGCCATGTAAAATCTGTGGAATTTCCCGATTTCACAGCGATTTTAAAATATCCATTAACACTATAACATCGAGCCTTTTAATACACATCGCAATCAACTATAAGATACATGCATAATATTAGAAGACCCATTACACTAAAACACTGGAGATTTTTTAAAATTATAGTTTGGCACCCACTCCCCTCTAATGAGAGCTTTAGCTGCCTCTTTATTTTATATAAGTCTTCTCAGACCTTATCCCTTACAAAAAGCAAGCTTTTTTTTTCTTTTTACATAATGTCTTAAAGCATAAAATCTTTATTAGAGCTATCTATCTATGATATAGATAGTATGTTTTATTCTCCACTCTTATCCTAATTTTAGCTGAAAAAACATAGAAATTCTATCCCAAATTTTGGTCCTATTTTATTTTAATTTATAAAATATTAAAATTATCACACCCCCCTTTTATCACATATTTACAAATGAAGATTGTCATGATGCTCCTGCATCATACACCCAACCTTAAAATTAATCATGATCCCCTGATCATGTGTTCGGATCTGTGTATGCCTCGATCCCATATCTTGTACGGTAACTTTCCATTTGTCGCTGCTTCTGTCTGTTGTTCTTCTCCAGGTCTCCATATCTTATGTTGCCTTGCTCCACTAGCTGCACTCTCATAGTCTTCTGCTGTCTTTCTTTTGCTGCGTCCCTTCTATTTTATTGCTACTATTCTCTTATGGGATTCCTTCATGATCATCCGCCTCATCATTTCAATTTCTCTATCTAATAGACTTTCTCCAGCATCTTCAACAAAACCTGTACTCACAAAACAATTGTTAGAATAAAAAACATAAGGCATCAATGCCCCCATAGATTTTGTTGCTGCTAGTGTTGTCTTAGCTTCCACCATAAATGTCACCCCACATGTTGCTTTAGCTGTCACTATGGATGCTGCGGCCTCCCAAACTTCCTGTCCCTCTGCAACATGTTTTTTTTCATCACCTGCAATTTCGTCTGCAACTTCTTCCTCAGGTTCAAATGTCTCTGGAAACACTTCAGTATGTTGCTCTGAACTCCTTCCTGACTCCTCTATCGGCACATCAGTATGTTGTTTTGCATTCATCAAGAGACTATTAACTAGTCTCTCCTTCTTACCATCATCTGCTCCATGACTGTCATTCATGAAAACTCTCTTTTCTTGCTTCTTCAGTGAATTATCCTGCACATAAGTCCTCTGTCTCTCCAACTCTCTTCTCTGGAGATCTAGTTTTCTATACAATTCAACAATTTCATTAGGAGTAGAACTTGGAAACTTCACACAATTTTCTATACCTTCAACAACTTTTCACTAATCAGCAGCTGGTCCAACATTCTGATTAGACTCCTTCGTCTTCATTTTCTCATCATCAATCTGAACAGCTTTCAGATTCAACTCTTCTTGAACAAATTCTAAAGCTTGTTCATCTCCCTATTCTGTACCTGCAAACATGCGCAACTCATTAATTTTTAAATCACAAGACTTTTCAGTCTTCACTGCTTCCTCCGTTATTTCACCAACGAAAATCTCCTCTTCCAACTCAGCTGCTCTGAGTTCTTCCCATCTCAACTATACATCCATCATTTGTTCAAGCTTCCTCAGCTCCCCTGTTAACTGCATGTTTATCTATAAATCTCTTTTCTGTTGTAGCCTCTGCCATTTCACTCTCTTCCTCATCAGTAAACCATGTCTCTGGCCTTTCACATTTTCCTGTAACAACTCCATCAATAGCTCAAGATGAACTACTATCTCAGCTTTCTCTTTCTCATACTCTTCCTGAGTCAACTGTTGTCTTATGCCATTTGCCTTGGCATATTTCTTCTCTTTTCTACTGTGGCCTCTTTCTGAGCCTCTGCTCTCTCCTTTATGACTTTCAGTAGTCATCTCCTTCGCCATGAGTTCCTCACCTATGAGTTGCATGAAGCCTCTACAACAGCAAACTCTCTTGTTGCCACTTACCTCACCAATCCTTCCCTCCGGATCTGGTCTTTTGGTAATCATTGGTCCTCTGCTGGAACCTTTCGAGCATCCTCTACTACTCCTGTAGTCTTCTCTCATCTGCAACTTTATTCAACCTCTGTTGAATCTTTAGGTTCTGCCACATTCACTTAGAATCCCTTGTTGGACTCCTTTATCACTGCACTCTCTGCTACAATGTTCATCAGTTCCAAAAATCTAACATTCATTCATCACATGCAATTAACTTAACTAAAAAAACTTAAATTTTCAAAAAAAGCTATTCCTGCTCTCATACCACCTGATGCAGGCCAGGCCTATCATAGCTAGGATCTTATATGTTTAAGCATGAGTTAGAATGCATCACATCTTTTCCCCAAATCAAAACCTCAATGGCAGACAAATTCACCATTTACTATTATCATGCGGAAGCTATCTTCATCATATGATTCAAGCCAGCGTGATGCCTGTATATACCTCTTCTGCGAGATTTCAAAGAGTGATTCCCCATGCCCTCTCCATTTGCAATAATTTCCAGAATCATGTAAGAAAAAAAGGAAAGTTGAGCCACTTGAATTATTAACATGATGAGAATCTGTAATATCAACATCTACATTTTATCAACTCTGCACATATGGCATGAATAATGTGATAGAAGGATCAAGATCATCCTGCATGATTTCTGCAGCACGATGAAATTCCTCTTTGAGCACACGTATACTATGCTTGTCAACAACACGGTCCAAATCATGAGAAATCTTGAACGGGTCTTCTATGCAAATAAGATGTCGCTCATTTCCAATACACCCCGTCCAATCCTTTTCATCTTACTAAGAAGCCCTCCAGTATGAACTGATACCACACAATTGGCATAATCAGGACGAAAAGCCCAGTAGTGAAAGAAAGCTGATAGGATGTTCTACTAATAGCCTGCATGCTGTTAGAGAGAGACACTTTCAGTTGTAGTTGAAGGTTCAATCCAAAATAAAACAAAGATCTCACTTATATACGAATTTGCATAATAATGGATTGTATACGCTGCTCCTTCTGCCTGTGGTTGACAGCCTCTCCACGCAAACAATGAAGAATCACCAATGAAAACACACAGCTGCACTTGTAATTTCAACCAGTTGGAGAACCCTCTCCCTCTCTCTGCACAAACAATAACACAATGATCCTTTCTTTATACTTGTTGACGCTTAAACCTGCAGCTAGTTCAAACCAATATATTCTCCACCAGCAATCATAGTTATGCCTTCTGGTTTTGAATTATCGCTGATATCAAGGCATCGACTTCGTCAATTAGGGGCGTTCTCTCCACGTAGGATCAAGTCTGGCTCCTGCTCTCTCCACGCTCCTGCTCCTGGCGCTCCTGCTCTCTCCACGCAGACACACCACGCATAAATACAACATTCGACCAACTTAATAAGGAGAACCTGCCACGCATATGCCACATATAATGTTGTATACTCTTTTAATCTGGAATTGCGCTGGTTCGAACCTATGCCGCCACCATCACTCAATTGGATTAATACACAGATCTTTATGTATTACATGCAATTCATTTCGCCCATGCTTGCCAAGGTATTCGTACCCGGTTTTTATACATGTATCGCCTGCAATCGGTTGCACCCACCGGTATCAATACACAGGTTTTATATATATCATATACAAATAGTTGCGCCATGTAAAATCTGCAGAATTTTCCAATTTCACAGCGATTTTAAAATATCCATTAACATTATAACATCGAGCCTTTTAATACACATCGCAATCAACTATAAGATACATGCATAATATCAGAAGACCCATTACACTAAAACGCTGGAGAGTTTTTAAAATTATACTTTGGCACCCACTCCCCTCTATTGAGAGCTTTAACTGCCTCTTTATTTTATATAGTAATGGATAGGTCTTCTCAGATCTTATCCCTTACAAAAAGCAGGCTTTTTTTTCTTTTCTTTTTACATAATGACTTAAAGCATAAAAGATTTATTACAGCTATCTATCTATGATATAGATATTATGTTTTATTCTCCACTCTTATCCTAATTTTAGCTGAAAAAACATAGAAATTCTATCCCAAATTTTGCTCCTACTTTATTTTAATTTATAAAATATTAAAATTATCACACCCCCCTTTTATCACATATTTACAAATGAATATGGTCATGATGCTCCTACATCACGTCTCACCACTCTAGTCGTGTTGTATCCCTTTGGCGCCTACCATGGTGAATTAATTTTTTTTTTTT
>APFE031327847.1:185989-242231 GCA_000404065.3 Pinus taeda | reverse complement strand
TATGAGTATACTTTCTATATATATAGAAAATGGTATTAAAAAAGGTATATGTAAATGTTTTGGATTAATGGAAACAATTACGACATCTAAAGTTACAAGTGGACCCTCTATGGATGTTAGTTAACAAAACCAAAATAACCCCTATGGTAAAAGTCAATCAATTGAAAACCTCAAAATTAGTGAAGAAAGTATGAAAATAGAATGTGACACTAAACAAATAAAATGGACTTTTCATGGTATATTAAAGATAGCCGAAGCAAGAAGGGGGGAAAATATTTTTATATTGCATTGAGCTTCGATATGGTGGAAATTATGAGGTACTTAGCAAGGTACGAGATATATATTTGATGTGTGATACAAAGGAATTTATGTTCCAATAAAATTTCAGGCATTTACTTTTTTTTTATGTGTTTATACTAATTTACTTAGTTATTTCTTTTGTACTTGATGGTTAAGTACAACACTAGCATGTTTCCTACAAAAAAGAAGAAATGGCATAGCCATTGAAGAAGACTCACTACAGTGCAATTTTATTCAAGAAAGAATTAATGTTATTAAAGTTCTTCCAAATGCAATGCAAGAAGCTTATTTGAGAAAAGGGGATTTTGAAGAATCAAATGTCGAGAAAAGAGGTAAAGCAACCTCAGCCATCATCAGATGAAAAGATTTGAGATGGAGACTTCAGGAGATTTGGACTCATCAAAGATTGAACAAGAAGGGAAAATGTCAAAAATGAAGCACATAATACTATCGAAGAAGACAATAATGAAGCTCTATAATATGATGAACCTTGATTATATGATATTGTCGATCAAATTTAAGTTATACTTGAAAATCAAGCTCAATCTTTAGAACCATTTGCTAGTTATACTCCTAATGTTCTAACATTAAAATTTTATGATAAGAATAAGTATTTAATTATTGTTGTTATATGTTTAATATTTTTTTTGCAAATTTCCACAATAATTTTTATGTGAATCATTATTTTTTGAAGATTATTATCTTTTGAAAACTATTAATTTTTGACATAAAATTCATAAAAATATTATATTTTTAAGCA
This sequence comes from Pinus taeda, assembly GCA_000404065.3. Classification (NCBI taxonomy): domain Eukaryota; kingdom Viridiplantae; phylum Streptophyta; class Pinopsida; order Pinales; family Pinaceae; genus Pinus; species Pinus taeda. Next base: position 241,171 of record APFE031327847.1, on the reverse strand, counting down.
TTTTTTTTTCAAATTTTCAAATAAAAATCATTTATTTGACATGTAATTTTTAGCGAAAAAGGTCCCAAAATGTATTTTTTTATTATTATATCTAAATTCAAAATGTGTATTTTTTTGTCAAATCTTTAAAATTAGTATTTTTTGTGACACTTATTTGATGTACATTGAAATGCTAATTAATAATACATACATATATAAAAAAACACTAACTTTAAATTATTGACTTTTTTAAACTATGTAAAAAAAATTGAAGATTTCATTACAAAAAAGTTATAAAGAAAAACAAAAAAACACAAACATGAAAAACACTTGAGAAAAAAACATCTCACGGAAGAAGAAGAGTACTTCGTAATAAATTGAATAACCAACATTTAAAAAATAAGTATCCATACTAAATTCATAAGAAAATTTAAAGTGTAAAAAATAAGCCCCTTAAGAAAAAAGAGTTCATGTTGCATCAACACTTTTCAAAATTAAATGGTTTTTACTTCTAAAGATTGAAAACTCAATGCAGTTTCCATTAAATTGATAACTTTGTTTATACTTGCAATTTTTAATTGTAATATGTGTTGACTAAATTTATTGTGAATTAAAAAAATTGACTAGTTACATCATTATGTAAATTTATAATGTAAAGATAAATTTATATGGCTATGCCATTATATAAAATCGCTAATATTGGTTACTATTTAGCTTATTTTTAATATTATATTCTAATTATAACCCGTTTTATTATTCATATACCGTTTTATTATTCATTATTTATTTATAAGATTGTTTTATTATATAAATGACTAAATTATTTATTATTGTTAATTTAGTTTAGTCATATATAATGATTTTAATATATTTTATCAGGTTAATTATGATATTCATGTTAGCTTAAACACTTTACATACATGGATGTGCCTTAAATTGCACAACACCTCATATATTTAATGTGATATCATTATATGCAATTTACATGTATCAATAATATATTTATTATATCGGAGATATAAATCGTAGAGTACATGTCATTCCATCCAATCATGCATTATTTCATATATTTGATCCAAATTATAGCCATTGGAAATTCATGTAGTAAACATATGCTATAATAGGTTTTTTCTTTTTAACAAGAATTGATAGACTTTTATATTTATCCAGAATGCTTAGACTACTATCAATCAACTAAAATACAAGGAGGTTTCATGGTCATAAGGGATAAATATTTTGTCACGACACAAAAAAGTTGCTAACGAAGGAAAAAGTTAGCTAGTAAATAAACCTATGTAGTTCAAAAATTTGGATAGTATACATCTTGCAAAACAAATATAGTAGCGAAGAAACTTTACAAAACATTATAGTAGCAAAAAAACTTTACAAAATATTAGATGGTAGAAGGAGGAGGAGACTTAGAGTTATATTTAGTCTCTTTAGCGTTTAAATAAGGAGCTTTCGATGGTGGATTCATATCTAATTGGCTGGGATATTTGGCTTTTTCTAATTGTTTTTCTTGGAAAATTATTTGAATAGTTGAGGGAATGAAGAATGGGTTCTAGGATAATGTAGAGATAATAGAATGAAAAATATTACATTCAACTAATTATGATTTTAAATTTACCATATGATCACAAAATTTGCCTTAAAGTTGTATGCTCAGTTCTTTGTAAGGAAGATTGCATTCTCACTATCAGAACATATCCTCACATTTTGCTCTACAAACCTAATATTTAACATAACCTTTGGAGCCATACTTCTTCCTTGCTTGGATGAGTAGTTTCCATATATTCAACTTATGCGGTTGAGCATGCCACCATAGATTATATTGTTCTCATCTAACTTGTTTCTCTTCTTGATTCATAAATTTTCATAAATATTTCATTGAATAGCTCATCAAAAGAAATTTGATAAATCTATATTTAGAAATATGAAATCCACACTATTAGGGTTCCATTTTTCTTTATACTTCTAGACCTATGTATTACATTTATTTTTACAAGTATGAAACTTAAAATTATGCATAAAATAAAGAAAAACAAAATAAAAACTCACAAACCACAACTAACACAAGATATGGCCTAGAAAGCCCTTTCGAGAGAAAACCCGTCTAGAAGGTGAGTTTGTTCTACTATCTCTCTCCGAATAGAAAATGATTATGAGTAAAAATAAGTATGTCATGCGTCCTATGGGATACTATAATGCAAAGATCCTCTCAATGTGCTATATTTACTATCCCTCTTGGTTAATTTTTTTCATCTGGAACAAATGCACTCAAAAGAGAGAAACCCCTTTTCCTCCTAGTGGCCTAGTTATAACACATCCCGATAGCCTACAAGTGGTTAGGTTTGACAACCTCAACTCTTAACTAGAGATAAAATATGGAAAATTCTAGAGTATTCTTCATCGTAATCACATGGCTAGCTCCTCTTTGATAAATAATGGGGGTTGATGTGGAATCCTCTTGAATTTTGGTGGTGAAAATACAAAAGTTAACTTCTGAGTGGCATACAATTGCAAACAAACTTTGGTTGGTCTGAATCTTGTGTCATCCAAAAGATATTTATATGTAGAATGTTTTAATGATGCATGGAACTATAGAAATAAAGTTTTACCCCAAAAAAAAGTCATTTGATGCCTTAAAATTATCCCATAAGTTTTGAGACCGCAATTTACCAAACTTGATCCCACTGATAAAAATGGAAATTTTCCTTTCAACATAATCTACCAAAGGTTACTCTACCTCTATCTCATATTTTTACACCTCTTATGAAAAATTGTATTTTTTATTAACTATGTCTGAGCATTTGGTGCCAAATTCTCCAGAAAAGTCAGGGCCCGACCCTCTTCATAAGTTAGCATGGAAGGCTCATAGCACCTCTTATTCTCCACATTCAAAACTAAGTGAATTTTCATCCGTGGGAGTATACTAAGTCTAAAGGAATTATCTCCCACCTTTTCCAATATCTCAAGGGGACCACATCATAGAGCCTTGATTTTCTTACTAGGACCTTGTAGCCTTTTATTGTTCAACTTTAACTATACCGCATCTACCATTTTGAATGACCTCTATGTTTTGCGTTGATCATTCTTGGCCTTATATTTTTCTTGTGACTCATGTAGTGTTTCTCATACCTATATTTGGATCTGCTTCATCTTATCGACAAAATTTCTTAGCCCTTAAGGTATCCCTTGCAAGATCCTCCCTCACTACTCCTTGCTTCCCATATGCAGTATCCAAAGGTGAGGGTGGAAAATATCAAAAACATGTTTAAAATGGAGACTTACCAGTTGATGTGTGGATTTCTTTGTTGTAAGAGTGTTATATATATAACAGATTTTTTTCCTAGGTATTTGAATGCTTTTAATTATAATCCTTAAAAAGATACACCAAAATCTCGTTAACTACTTCTACCTTCCCATCTTTCTGTGGAGGGAATTTTGTAGACCTCTTCAACTTGGTGTCCATATTCTCCCACAATGTAGTCCAAAATGCATTGAGAAATCTTGTGTCCCTATCTAAAGTGATGCTATTTGGTATTCCAAAGTGACCCAAAACTATCCAAGGAACAATTTGTCTTCTTCTTTCAAACTAATGGTCATTTTCAAATGCATAAAAACACACATCTTATTGAACCTATCAACTACCATGAAAATTTAGTCATGTTCCTTCCTTGTTTTAGGTAAACTTCCAAAAACTTCCATGGAAATGATTTACCAAGGATGAAGTGGGTATAGGTAAGGGATGATGTAGACCCTACTTCCTATTAATATGCTTGTGTGTACAACAAATAATTCATCCCCGTATGAACCTAGTTATATGTTCATGCATCTTAGGCCAATACACATACCTCTGCAAGTTTTGCACTATCTTCCCTAAACCAAAGTGCCCTATAACCTTGGAGATTTGAGTCTCTCTAATCAACTATGATCACTCACCTTTAGGAACATGTAGCTCATCTAGCCTTTAGAGTAGCCCATCCTAGAGATGGTCGTTAACAATGTTGTCACCATATTGCACATGAATCTGACTTTGCAACTGGTGAAACGCCGTCTTGAAGTCCTCATTCTAAGAGTATACCTCTCTATATGTATCATGGGTGAATGGCTCCATGTGCATTAGAGTTACGAAACTTGTGATAATTGATGTTAATCACCTTGAAAGAATGTTGACTAACTTGCTTGTCATTCCCTTCTTGTTCTTAATCACTAATGAAATTTCAATAAAAATTGCATCCACCTATAATTACTAGTTTTTTGTAGGTTACTTTGGGATTGTAAGTATTTTAGTGGCTGGTGAAACGTCTCGATCATTATCTCCTTTACCCTGAGATGGTGTTTCCAATTCTTCCATTCTTGCACCAAGGGATAGAGCTCCCTGTCACAGGCAGGGTATTTAAGAACTTCCCCATGAAATACTTCAAAATTGTAACATTCATGCCTTCCTCCCTGCATCAAGACTACTCCCATTGCATACCCACTCACATTTGTCTCGACTTAGAAGTGATACTACAAGTTTGGTAATGCTATAATTGGTTCTTGGCTAATCTTCTTCTTTATCTCCTCAAAGGTCCTTTGTTGACCCTTTTTCCACTAGAAATTCTTGCCACTTGTTGTTACAACATGGAGTGGCACTGACACCACTGAAAACGAGGCTATGAACTTCATCAAGTACTATTATACCCCAAAAAAACTCTTAACCTTAAAATCATTAGTAGACACCAACCATTTCATAATGGCCTCCATTTTGACAATATCTATTTTCATCTCTCCTCCACCTATCACATACCCCAGATACATGAAATACAATTGTGCAAGCTCAAACTTCTTGGGATTTACTAGCATTATGTGCTTCTTTGATGTCTCCAAGGTAGTGAATAAGCTAGGGGCCTCCCAAAAATTGTAATCATCTATCTTTTTTAATAATAATAAATATGTATTAACTAATTAGCTGAGTTTAACTGCTCTATCATCTCCTCCATTGTTTTGACCAAGGTGTCAAACTTTGCATCAGAGGAAGTGGCATACTCTTCTTTTATAGTTACCTTCCTTTCCGACTTCATTTTGGACTTCACCAACAAAGTGGCCTCTAAACAGACTACAATGTTCTTCATGCCCTCTACTGTTGGTGAATTTCTTTCCTTGAGTTGGTATGCCATGTACATAAAATGTGATATATGCTCTCCCAAGTAGAATTGTTGATTCCATAGATTTACTTCAGTGAATCTAAAACGAATTGCAAAAAGAGCATGAAATAATCATAACTGAAACACACATGAAGAAGAAACACATGATGAAATGGACATATGGATAAATTCACAAAAAATTCATAACAGAATCCACCCACAATGTTTGAGCTATGTCTCCAAGCTCTACTCAACTGTGTAGCCACTTCCTTAGTTTCTATTTAATAACGCTCTTCTTTGTCAATACAAGTATTAGACTCTCACTCATGTAGTAATGTCTCTCCTATAAAGAGTCCTTCTCATTAAATAATACAAATGAATGAATGTTGACAACAAGTGGCATAAATTGTTCTTGCTTTCTCCAAGTAAAACGAGTTGGACTCTCACATAAATTTCCACAACTATTCTCCCTTCAAAGCAATTGAAATCTCTCACATAAAGTCACATAGATTCTCTTAGAATATCTTGCTCAAACTCAAACATATTGGAAAATTCATGTTCTTCCTTTTAAAAATTTTGAAAAGGCGAAAATCAACAATACATGACACTTACATTGGTTTCCATGCCAAAATGATACATCGAATTCTAAAAATGCATTGAATACAACAATAACAAATATATTTCGTCGTGCAACTTTTGACTATAAAGATGACCAACTTCTAAAAATTACATCTCTGTCTCAAAATTTGTACCAAACATTAATGACAAATGTGGGATTCTACCATGACCCCTTAGATTTGTTGCTTAGATCGAAATCCTCACAACACAATTGGACCTGTCTTGAAATATCATGGAAAATCATTGTAAACTTCATACGGTTCTATCAGCATGACCTCATGATCCCTCTAGGATTCTCTACCTTGTAGACTATGCCACAACAGTGAAAAATATTTGTTAGAATATTCCCCATAAAATATTCTTTGAAATTCATGTTTGCTCTAGGTGCAAGGCCGCATGGTTCATATGCCTTGGCCACCTATCAATTCCTCTATTTGGTGCTTTCATGGTTTAGTTCTTCTTTGTGTTTGGATTCCCACTATGTGAATGTCCATGTTTATATAATGTGCAGAGGGTGGAACATCTATGTTTCCCACCATTGGTGCATGTTTTATCATTTACAAAAATATGTGTTAGTTGTTGGGTGGTATTGAGGTCAAACCCATGAGTCCCTCTCCATTTGAATATTAACAAAAAACATTTATAAATATAGCCAACACCCTTCTATTCTCAATGGATGCCTTTATTGGTGCAATGACTAGACTATTGGGATGACCCCATCATGGTTGGGGGTTCAACCCCTAGGTCTTACAAATTTTTAATTGGTAGACCAAAGTGGCCAATCATGGGATTCCATGTGGCACCTAATGATTGAGCCATGTGGCATTCACCTATTGGACCACATCATTTCCAACCTATCCCATATGGATGCATTAGGGGTGTGCAACATGGCACCTTCTAGATGGTACCATGTGGACTCTTCTGAGGGTGCCACGTGGAACTATTAATACCTCAAATTTTACTATTTTTCCAAAACATCATATGGCCATATCTTCCTCATACGGAGGCCTTTTGAGGTGTCATTCACACAATTTGAAAGCTCTGATCGAGATCTATGAATTGGTGCCATTTTTTTAATGACATTTGAGGACTTTGAATTTCAAACCTTTTTGGATCCTCCTAGATAAATCCTCCCAACTAAAGGATTTTTGGACCCCAAAATTTACCTAAATATATAAAACATGTTTTCTCTAATTGAGATCATAACCCATACCCTTTTCTACACAATAAAAGGCCAAAAATATGATCACTATGTTGCATACTTAAGAGATGTTATATATTTCATCAGTTTTACAAAACAATTTTCCCATCTATGGGGTCTTTTACAAGCAACATGCATCTTACAATGATGGCCACAATCAACTACTTGAAAAGGCTAACCTTATTTCAGCTAAATAAGATAATGGGCTCCCTTCATATAGTTTTTTTTCTTCTTGTGTGGCTTCATGGAGGATTACAATGTGCCTTGCTTTCTCATGTATTTATTTTTACACAAGGGCTACATTCTTCATAGGTACTTTGATAATCTTTTAGTCCTTCTTTGGATGTATCTCTATATGGGTCTTCCAATATGTATCTCTTTGATTTCCACCCTTGTTGCAATGGTTTCAACTATTTTTATTCATCCAATCTTTCTTTCCCTTCTTTTTCTCTTGTTGTGGAGAAGGGCCTTCGTGTCATGGCTTCTTCTTGATTGACATAACTCTGCTTGAATGGTTGTCCTTTGTGCAAATTTGGTGAAGAGAAGTTTTCTTATCCAATCCTATGAAATTATCACCTCTCTTTCGATATGACTTGAAATCATGATTGTTGGAATGGTGTGATGTGCTCTCGGCCTACATTGATTCAAAATCGTTTCTTGGAGACACTCTTTCTTATATGGCCTTGGAATCTCTTTTATTGATGGTCTTTGATCATTATCCAACTTCCTCACTAACGTATCCTAATCCTGTATCTTGAGGTAGTTCTACCACATTGAGGAGATTCACAATTCCTTGGACATTAACTCATATGCCTTTCCCTTTATATCCCATTTTCTCCAATAGCTTCAAGCCAATGCACATATTTTTTTTAAAGTGCTAAAATCATCATCATAATGGGAAGAACATGAAACTAAAGAATCACTAGAGCTATTTACGACAATTGTCGATTCTCGAGTAGCTGAGGATGGATGTTCTAATCCTTCATTAAATTGTAACTTTACTAAGGCCTCTTAGGTGGCTTGTAATTAAAGTTGGAATCTCTTCTTCTCCTCTTCTGCTTCTTGAATAAATGTTCTCAAACTGACATTCTCTGCTTGAATGCTCTAGTTGATTTCCTTGAGTTCTTGGAGGCATGCATTCTCTGATGCTTTCCCCATCTCTCATACAACGCCTACAATACCATCTACTGTGATCTTCATTTCATCACCCAAATAAGAATCCAGGTCATGTTTCACTATAGCAATAGTTATCTTCTTCCTGTGTCTACCAAATATCTTAGGCTTTAGCTCATAATGTAGTTTCCATTAGTTTTCCTTATCATGCCCATATTTCTTGTAATGAGTGAAAGAGATATTTCCTTCATTTTTCATTGTTGGTTGTATCTTCTTTATATGGTTTCCTTGAAGATACTTTCCTCGTTTTCAAGATGAATTGCTTTCAGAAATGCTTCATCTATATTAGTGGGATCAAATGATAACAATGAGTGATGAAGATAATTAGGTAAATAATCAACATATTTCATCAAATATTTTGGTGGTTGTAAAGGAATATTGAATGATAATTCTTTCTTCCTAAAGTTTTATGTGAAACTATGAACGCTCTAACCTCTACCCTTTATCAAATGTTCTTGCTCCATCATGACTTTTTATGTGTAAACCAATGGGTAAAATAATCATAAGTCCAACACACATGAATAATTGAGAATATGGACAAATTCACCATAACTTGATAAAGGCATTCACCCACAACATGTGAGCTACATATTCATGCTCCGCTCAACTTCATAGTCACTTCATTAGAAACTCTTTAATAAGGGTCTTTTTTGTCGATACAAGGACTAAAATCCCACTGATGTGGTAATGTCTCTCCTACAAAGAGATATTCCACTTCAACAATAAAAATGAATGAAATCTCACAACAAGTGGCATAAAATATTCTCCCTTTCTCTAAGTTAAAGGGAATATACTCTCACATAAAGTGGTTGTTAGGTGCCTATCCTACTAGTGTAACCCCTTATTGTTATTAGTACAACCCCCTTATTATATTGTTGCACCCATGTAGTCCCCATATTGTTATTATTGTGCCCCATAGAAGCCCACTATTGTTATTATTTTGCCCTTACATTATTATTGTTATGTCAGCTCTGATTATGTTATGAACCCTTACACATTTGTATCATCGAAAAATTGTTCATTTATGTAATCTAAAGGAGGTTGCCCCCTCGAAGAGGCTTGTTTCTAAGGCGTTGATCTATCTATTCTATCTTTTTTTGAGCTGGTTTCATAACATTTGGTATCAAAGGTTTGGATTTTAGGGTTTCGCTGCTCCAAATAGGCCATTGTGGCATTTTCACTATAACATTTTTTCTACGACATTTCAGAAGTGAAAAAAAAAACCATTGGAGAAGAAATTATAAGTGAAAAAAAAAACCATTGGAGAAGAAATTATGTTGAACCTCAGGCCCGAACTTCAGAGCTTCTCTCACTGTAGGTTCAGAGATATGATTTGAGGAAGTTAGGCTTTTTGCAAGCTCCAAAATTTAAGCTAAAACAGATCATCGTGGAAATTTTGTTGTAACACTTTTGCTACAATGTTTCAGAAGGTAAAAAAAGAACTCTTTTGAGAAGCAATTGATCTAAACCTTGGCTCCAAATTTCAGATCCTGTCTCGCTATATTTGTAGAGATATAGTCTGAGGAAATTAGGGTTTCTATAGACCCTCGAATTACATTCCAAACAGGTCACCTTGGGAAAATCATCATAGCTGTCTCTCTGGGCATCATGTTGCAATTTTGTAAGAAGTTATAGAAGGAGGACAGACTGTAGCTTCCTGTGTATATTTTTTAGAGCCAAAGGACAAAAAAGTGACATGTGGCACTTCATACAAGTGCGCTCTGTTGAAAAGCTATATAATCAGGTCATCTTGGGATATTGTGCATAACTCTTTCTTGGGTAATCTAATTTCAATTAGGCTGGTAGCATTAGAAAGAGGACATAGAGTGCTACTGTAGATCATGATTTCAGAATTGGAAGAGCTGAAATCATGAAGTTACAATTGTTTCAAGATTGAGCTCCTAAAATCAAGAAAAGACGATATGAGGAAGTTTGATGGCAAGGATCCTGTAAATTGGATACTACAAATGGAGCAATATTTTGATCTACATGGTGTACCACTGTTACAAAAGGTATGTATTTCATCTTCATATTTAGAACTTGATCAATTTTTATGGTATAAAGGGCTTTGTTCTCGTAAAAATAATTCTTACGTGGTCATTTTTCACGGAGGAAATGATAGCACATTATGACGATACAAATAGCAACACCTTATTTAGAGCAACACCACAACAATTGGAAGAAAAAAGAGAAAAAGGGCTTTCTTACAAAGTTGAAAGTAAAATTATGGCAGCAAGGAAGCCTACCCCTCACAATTATAAAGAGGAAACTGGTATTTCTCCTAGAATTCCACAACATACCAGGGTTAAACCACAACAATTGGAAGAAAAAAGAGAAAAAGGGTTTTGTTACAATTGTTATAGCAAATGCACTAAAGGTCATAAGTGTGCTGAGAAGAAATTATTTTACATAGAATATGAAGAGGAGTAAGAAAAGGATCAGGAAACATCAAAAGAAGAGGATATACTCCAGGACACAACATTGGAGAAAGAAGAAATGAATTTGACCATATCTTGTAAAGCATTGGCAATAATTACCAATCCACAAACTCTCAAGATAGAAGGACATAACAAGAAGAAAAAGGTTCAAGAAGTGAAAAATCACATCGAGAAAAAAGAAATGAATGCAACCATATCTTGTAATGCATTGGCTAGAATCACCACTCCTCAAACTATCAAGATAGAAGGACATATCAAGAAGAAAAATGGTCAAGAAGTAAAATATCACATCGAGCATTAAGAAATGAATCTGAACATATCTTGTAAAGCATTGGAAGAAATTACCACTCCTCAAACTCTCAAGATAGAAGGCCAAATCAAGAAGAAAAAGGTTCAAGCAATGAAAGATCACATTGAGCATCAACAACAAGTTCTCCAACCTTTAAAGGATAACACCACTTTGGTGTAGAATCAAATGAAAAAACATGTAGATCTACATCACAGTAAAAAAAAAATTGATGTAGGTGATTGGGTATTTTTATGGCTACATCTCAAGCAAGCTATTTATGAGAAGGAAATGTTGGCAATACTACATGCACTTAAGAAGTGGCGACCTTATCCAATGGGAAGAAACTTCAAGGTAAGAATGGATCATGATACTCTTAAATACTTTTTAGAACAAATATTATCTTTAGATGAACGGAAAAAATAGGTCACAAATATGTTGGGTTATGACTTTGGCATCATCTACAGAAAAGGGAAGAATATTTTTGTTGGAGATGCACTCTCAAGAAAGGATGAGGATGTGGAAGAATTTTTTTGTGCTATTTCTATTATCCAACCAGATTGGATAAACGAAGAAAGGGATGAATGGAAGAAGGACAAAGAAGTGTGGTCACTGATTCAAAAGTTTTAGAATATCCCAATTCAAACAATATTGATAGAACTTGAAGAGGAAGGAAAAATCATAGTGGAACCTAGAGCAGTCACAGAAACAAGAACCTGATAGCTACAAAATTGATCAATTTCTGAGTATATCATCAAAGAATTTACCCACTAAAGATTCCACATGGGAGGACACAAATTTTATACAGAAGCATCAAGAACTACTCAAGCATTGAGGACAACAACTTTTTAAGGAGAGGGGCATGTTAGGTCCCTATACTACTAGTGTAACCCTTTATTTTTATTAGTACAACCCCCTTATTTTATTGCTGTACCCATGTACTCCCATATTGTTTTTATTGTTCCCCATAGAAGCCCACTATTGTTATTATTGTGCCCTTACATTACTATTGTTATGTTGGCTCTAATTATATTATGAACCCTTAGACTTCTATATATATAAAGGAGGTATTTTCATTTGTATCATCGAAGAATTGTTCATTATGTAATGTAAAGGAGGTTGCCCCCTCGAAGAGGCTTATTTCTAAGGTGTTGATCTATCTTTTATATCTTTTTTTGAGTTGGTTCCATAACAGTGGCACAATTATTCTCCCTTCAAAGTGCTTGAACACTCTGACATAAAGCAGCATAAACCCTCCTTAAATCTATTGCTCATACTCAATCATATCTGTAAATACATGTTCTTGCTTTTACAAATCTTGAAAAGGGAAAAATCAACAACATATGAGACTTAACATTTGCTTCCATGCAAAAATGATCCACTAGATTATCAAAAAACATAGAGTACAGTAAAAACAAGTTTGTCTCATCATTTTGTAACTTTTGTCTAAACATGACTGGTTTCTAAAAACTGCATGTCTGTCTCGAAATTTGTGCCAAGCATCAATAACACAGGTGGGATTCTTCCATGAACCTTTATATACTACTCAGATTGATATTATGACTACAACATTGGATTTGTCTCAAAAAAATGTGAAAAATGACTATAAACTTCATATGGTTCTATCATTATCACCTCATGATCCCTCTAGGAATATCTACCTCATAGAATGTGCCACAACAACTTAGAATATTCCTCAAAATATTTACTTTGGAATCTTATTTAAAAAATTTAACCACTTTGGGTGCGGTCCACATGGCTTGTATTCCTTGCCCACCTACTGGTTTCTCTATTCGATGCTCCTGTGGCTCCATTCCTCTCCATTGTTGTACATCCGCTATGGAAATTACTATATTTATATAATGTGCATAAGGTAGAGCATCCAAGTTTCCCACCATTTGCATATTAGCTATCGTTTATACAAATATGTGTTGCCTTTGGTTTTTTCTAAATCTCCAACCCATGGGAAACCTCCCCATTTCCATATTAACAAAAACCATTTGTAAATATTGCCACTGCCCTTATATTCTTAATAGATACCCTCACTGGCACAATGACTAGGCTATTGGTTAAACTTCGTCTAGGTTGGGGGTCCAACCCCCAAATGATATCAATTTTTAATTGGTAGACTATTGTGGCCAAATGTGGGGTGCCACATTGTGCTTTCGGAATGGTCCCTATCGCCAACATATCTAATATGGAGGGGTGGAGAGTGTGTCCCATGGTGCCTCCTGGATGGTGCCATGTGGCACTTTTAGTGCCCTAAATTTTATTAGTTATAAAAAACATTAGATGGCTATATATTCCTCATACAAATTCATTCTGAGGTTCCATTTTCATCATTCAAAATCTCTCGTTGATCTTTACAACTTCGTGCCATTTTTGTTGAGATTTGAGGGCTTTGAATTTTGAGCATTTTTAGATCTTCTTGGATCAATTATATAATAGTATATCATCCAAATAGATAATAACAAATGATTATATAGAATGATGTAGTATATCATTTGTCAACTACATAAATGTATTTTTCACATTGCACGGGCTGAATGGCATGACTAACCACTCTATTGATAGTGCTAGAAATGTTTCAACCAAGGGGTTCTCCCGAATATGAAGCCACAATTAGAGCTCACACTGTTTGGAGTAGGAGCCCCAACTGGGAATATAGTTAGTTTCCATTATTCTTAAGAATTTTCCTTGGATTCAATTACCAACATAAGAGATTATACAACAATCTTTGAATCAATCAAGTAATTTGACATTATGGGGAATACAACCGAAATGTATATGAGGCACTTTAATGATAGGGAAAGAGAAAGTGAGACTCTAGAAGAGGAGTAATAGTATTATCTTAAAAGATACACACAAGAGTATCGAAGTAATCGTTAGTTAACCTTCAAAGTAGTTCACAAGATAAAAATGAATATAAAAGAAAATAAAAACACACATTCAATAAGAATCATACTAAATCCAATGAAATAGTTCATTTTTATTAGTATGTGTTCATGTAAACATACACCGCAGACAATGAAATAATAGTCTCACAATAATTCAAAACATATGCATGAAATTGCGTCGGATCTGAGAGCTTCATATATTAAATTAAAGTCCCAAAAGACATAATTAAAATTCTCCCACACTAGTCCCAATAGTGGAACATTAATTCACCACTTTATCCTCTAAAGTAAGATCTTCTCTCTTATGCCAAGCTAGAGAAGTGAATGTGAAAAGTGAAAAGTCCAAAAGTCCCATATCTTGAGTTATTAGGGTTTATTTATAAAAAATGAGGCGAATCTTCACTTCTTATGTGACTCTTGACCTCCCTCGTGACTTTTGAGCTTATGTTATGACCTTTTGAATTCCTACATGATCGTTGAACTTCTAATCACTCTAGAAGCTTCTTCTGACTTTTCACATTCCATGTGGGACCCTTGGTCTTCTACACATTTTTCATTTACTCATTCTTACAAATAAAATAATTTAATTCCACAAATGATTTGAAAATATACATTGACACATATGAGTTTGTGATGACACTTGTACAAGCCATGACTTAACATTGATGACAAGGAAATTCATTGTGATGTATCTGAACTGTTAGGTTCATATAATTCACGGTTGAAATGTCTCCTCCCTATTATTCATTGCGATAATTTGATGGCCAATTTAGCCTATGTATCACTAAGGTGTCATAGCCTAAAGTTTTACCTGTCAAAGGAGCCATTTAGTTCTTGAATTCTTGTTGTCAAGGCAAGTCTGAAAGATTGGGTGGTTTTTTGCATATAAGTTTTGGTTCATATCATGTTACAAGTGTTCTCATTATAAATTTCTTAGAAGCATATTTCCAATGGTATATCCAGTTCTTCAAATCAACTTCTAGATTAAAAGATAGAGCAAGCTGAAATTTTTCTCCTTCAAACCAAAAAAAAAAAAAAGAAGGAAAAACATGAAAAAATTCTAAGTTTTAGGTATTTTCCTTCTTCCACGTGTGAGCTCACTATGAAATCGAAGAATTTCCAATGTTTTCATATTGGAAGGATACATAAGAGGCACATCGGAGCAAGTGGAAATCAACGATCGACAAATTCCAAGTCTAGAGGATATTGATGTTCAACGATTGGAAAATTGCAAATGTTGGAATATGAATATTGCGATATAAAAATTGTGATATGAAAAGTGAAATATAAATGTTTTGATATGCAATTTTGTGATATAAAAGTATCGATAGTGTTAAACTGTCAGGAAAATTTGTTGATGGTTTTAAGCCACTAGGGAAACATCGAAATAGGCTAACAAACAAATTCATGAAAAACGAAAGCAGGACGAGCCTTTTCTCTCTCCATTAGTCGAACGCATTGCAGAATATGATTCGTTTTGATAAGGGACAGACGGTGGTATACGATTGGTTCGGATAAAGCTACATGGCATCTCACCTTATCATGATGTGGTGGTATAGAATGATATGTGGCAGGAATTTTTGGCATTTTTAGGGGTCCTAAGGGGGAAAATGAGGGTGACACGTGTCACCATTCATGAGGTGCCATGTGGTAGTGATGAAGTCATAATTAAAGGTCACAAAACCAAGGTTGATGTATATTAGTGTTTTGTAACACTTTCCACTTTAAAAGTGTTTGATTGAAATGTTCTAATAGAGGGGCTGACCCACGGTTATTAAGACTCAAAGAACCTCAAGCTTAAAGAATTTAACAAAGGAAAATAACCGCCAACAATGAACAAAAACCCTTAGTGACTTAAGTCTAAGCTGATGGTCACAACCCTTGGCCATATGGTAAATAAATGCAAGAAGGGGCTAAAAGAAAAACAACATAAAGGACATCGAAATTTGTTGTTGTTGCACCATTTCTTAAGTAAAAAGTTGCAATGACGAAACATATCTGAAGTGGCATTATGACTATATTATAGGGCATAAAGGCTCTAATAGTATAACATGGAAGTGTTAAGAGATGAATGGGTCAGAACCTACAAGGAGAAAAGTCCAAGGGGCTGAGGAATATTGGTGAAACAATAAAGTAGAGATTTCTCCGATAAGATAGTATATAGTATTAACAAATGGATGAGACGACAACTATTGAAAAGAAGGAAAAGAGGGATCGTTGCTTTGAATGGAAATCCAATAGGCTCGTATGAAACCAACTATAGTCACTCTAGATTGAAAAGGAAGAGGGTCAAAATTAATAAACCCATTTCCAAATTTGAAAGCTAAGGATTTTCCCTGTAGTTCCATACTTCTTTCACTTTTCCAGTGATTGTTTTTATTTTTAGTGTATTGTTCAGTTATTTTTTCCACGCAGTCAACAACAAATTTTCTATAGATATTTAATAGAACAACCAAATTCAACCAGATTTCATATTTTCTAGTTTTCTTTCAAGAAATATATGTCTTTGTTAGATATTATTTTGTAATGATTTTTTATTTGAAGTCCATATTTATTTGAGACAGTCTATAAATATTTTGTAAAAAGACTTAGTTAGGGTTGGAATGTGTTGAATTAGGTTTGAACTTTTATTAGGAAAAGAGTTGTACATTGATGTAAGTTGTGGATTGTACTCAAAGTGATCAATTTACAAAAATACACTGAAAGTTTGTTATGGGATTCCTATGTCAAGTAATTGGTGATGTGTTCTTTCATTTAAGATTGCTTTTTTTTTCCTCACTTTCCATATGTTTTCTCCCTCCTTATTGTTGCAAGAAGATTAAGGGCTGATTTTTCTTAAGTGTACTCTCCTCTACCTTGTTAAAAATATCAATGTTTTCTTTATAATATTAAGTATAGAATTTATCTATGTATTCTCTCTATTTAAATTAATCCTAAATCTGATTCATCGCATTCACACCACAATCACTCTATAAGATCCATGAGTTTGACTACCCTCTCATGTTACATTTTCTCTGTTATTTTTATGACTGATTACTCAAAATATTATGACTCCATGCCCAATGTAATTTTTGAGCATCTTTCAACCAAACTTTTGAAAACCCAACTCGAACTTCACTAACTAGCCTAAAATTTGAAGTTGAAATCCAAATCATACAGAGAGATCCCTCTCTATATCTGGAAGGGCTAGGTCACATACTTAAAAGTGGTTTTCCTAGGTCACATACCTAGGAAAATTGCAGAGGGATAACATGAACCAAGCCTTTCTACTAGCTTCCATATGTGTATCCTCTTCAAGATGGATAGTTTCTTGAACTCCATCTTCATCATCCAAAGGGTCTAGATGTGTGTCGAATCCTTCTAGCTTAACTTGAGTTGCCACCATTCTGTCATGATCTAGGAATTTTTTTCATGTTCTTCATTATGGTTCTTCTGGTGCTTATTCTACACATGTACTCCATTTTGCTTAATCTTCATCCTCCTAGAGCTTGAACAATATGGAGTAATCCTTGTGATTTTGATCTTCAATCTTCCCTTGTGATCTACTGTCCCTTTATATTCTTTCTTTATATTCTCTTTGTCTCTTCAACTTTGCAAGTGTGTTCTTGCATGATCTCCTTTGTGTCCTCCTTGAGCATCATCTTGCCATTTCAAGATATAGTACTTGTAGATTAATTCACTCATTTCGAGACAAAATTTGTCCAAAAATATCATAGCCTAACTACTTCATGCAATTCACTAATTGAACTTGGGACAGAGTCTAAGACTAGGGAATAGGCTCACTAATTACATAGTGCACATTCTAGGAGGCAATTGTGAAGGTCTGGTCATTGTGAATGTGCATTGCGCATTGGATAAGTTACTCAAAGATAAAACTGCACAGTTAAGGGAGACAATGATATGGCGAGGAAGGCTTGCCTACTGTCATCGCACAATGCATAGCTCAGAGAAGAAGAAACCAAGTGTTTACACAATTGTAGAGGTAAAGTAGACAGTGAAGCCTAATCATTTATTGAGACTCTCTAGTGAATAGTGGAAGACTGACTTGGAAGTATAATTTTTTAGTTTCCAAGGGGAAGAGGTAAAGATTGAGCACACTGACTATGCAATGTATTGTCCTTTGAGGAGGTGACTACAAAGTGCATAGCTCCAAGACGAAAGGATGCTTCATTTTGACTTTAGAATGTGTAGTGTATAGTTCTAAGATGGAGCTAGCAAGCTACAAAGCCAATGAATGCTCCAAAAATTCATAAGTGTGGGATCAATCATACAAGAGAGAGAAAGGATGCAAACGAGTCCTGAAACAATGATATCACACTCAAATAGCATCAACACAAGCCAAAATCATGCTTTGTAACCAAAATCAACAAGCATACCTTGACATGACAAGAAAGCAACACTTATATCTATTTATGACAGTTGAAATGTAGCTTTGCGACACTTCAAATATAAGTTAAGATACAAGTGTCTACTCTAACTAGAAGGTGGGAGCCTGTCTAGTGGATATCCTTATAACATATATGATCAACTAATGTACACAGTTCACTATATCTACCTCTAGTGGTGCATGAAGATGAAACACATGTAGGAGTCAAAACAATCAAAAGCAACACTTATAATAGTAGGAAAAAGAAAAAAAGACATTTGAAAAAGCTAGAAAAAGTGAAGCTATAGTTTCTTGATCAGTGAAAAATAAAAAGTGACACTTGTTAAAGTGAAATCTAGCAGGAAGTATAGTCAATAAAATTAAAGCACTACTTGTGAAAGGAAAGGTGCACAAAAGTGATAGTTGTGAAAACTCAGTAGAATCACGATATAATTACAATTAGGAGAAAGAGAGATTGTCAATCGAGGTTGCACATTGACTATCGACATGGACTGCATAGTTACTATTCTTATCAATTGCACAAACACTATCATAAAAAATGGAAGAATTCCTAGGAGTGGTGCAATGTGTACCACCTAGGTTTTCATAATCAATATCTCTAATAATTGCACAGTGATTATTTCTAGATACTATGAAAACACTAATTCCAATGACTGTGCAATCATTATCCTTAAGGAATCATATGTCCCATGGGATGCCATAGTGCACAAATCCTCTTTGATTTCCCTATTTCCTATCCCTATCTATTATTTTTTCTCATTTACGGAATAAATGCATTTGAAAGAATCAACTTATTTTTCCTCCTAGTGCACTAGTTATGACACAACCTGATAGCCTACTAGTGGTTAAGTTTGCTACCTCAACTCTTAGCCATAGTTACAATATGGTCTATAGAAGAGTATTATTCATTATAATCATGTGGATAACCCCTTTTCCATGAATAATGTGGGATGCCATGGCATACTCTCAAATCATGGTGGTCAAAAAAGGAAGGTCAAGTTTTAAGTGGAATAACTTTTCAATACAGACTCTGATGGACATGATTCTTATGCCATTAGAAAAGTATTTTTGTTTATAATATGAAAAAATTGTGGCACACTAAATAAATAAAAATATTCCCTAAAAATATGTCATTTTATTCCTGAAAATTCTCCCAAAAGGTTTCATACCCTAATTTTCCAAATTCAGTCTAGTTGGTAAAAATGATCATATGAGCAAATTTCTCAACATTTTCCACTCTAAAAGTGTCGATATGGATAAAAAATGATATAATTATCCAATCTAGATTCACGTCCAAATATTTTAAACACATATCCACTTGTAGATATTCTATGATCTAGATCTCCAACCTAGTGTACATCAACATAGCCATGTCTAACACTTTGTCTAACCCTAGTCATCTTCGGGAACATTATCCATTACAGACATATTCATGCTCAACTCTCACATTACATGTGCAATGTCTACTCCATTGAAAAACCGTTTAACACATAAAAATTTGAATAATATTGACATATGGAACATGGGACATGTCCTCTTCCTCTTCATCTGTCTTGTGACATCGTTATAACCACATTGGCATATGGAATATGGGACATATCCTCTTCCTCTTACCATTCCTTCAAAATGATACCATAACATCTATCTATTCTACTTCAAAACTAAAATATGTAGTTATAGATAAAATAAATCTAAAAGAAGCTAACTTGGGAATAGGAGAGAAAATACACCAAATTCAATTCCCTCTAATCAATAATAACCCTTTTCTACTAATCAAACTTTGTATCTCTCCACTATTTCTTATGCGTTTAGTTTCTTCATAAACACCCATTTGTTATAAATGTGCTTTCTTCTAGATGACAACTTCATTAGATCCCCAACTTGATTTTTGTCTAAGACTATCATTACTTCAACCATGGCCTTTTCATATACATTTCCATCCTATAAATCCACTAAGTCCCTAACAGTTCTAGCATCATCATTTGTAATTAACAAAGAAAAATTATGAATTAAGAAAAGGTGGTGTATATCATTATAGGTCCATTATTTCTTGAATTGATCTCCTCACTACTAGAGTATGTGCTTCTCCTTCTACTAATTCATTTTCTTCTGTGGAGTCTCATATGTCATCCTTCAATTTATAGTTTATCTTTTCTGGCTTTTCCTCCTTTGGTAGGATTTCTTTTTTGAGAACATCTTTGAATTCTTTAAATACTACATATTGAAATACAATAGCCTCTTATAATTTAGGTTAGAAATCTTATAACCCTCAAAACCATATCTATATTTAATAAAAAATCACTTTTTATATTTTTTATCTAGATTACTCATATTCTCCTTTGAGGCATGTATGTAAGCATGACAACCAAATACCTCGAGATGTTTAGGTTAAATTTTCTTACCTATCCATAGGTCATGGGCAGTCTTATCATCAAAAGTTGATGAGAGTGATCTATTTAACAAATAATACATAGTATCCACTATCTATAGATATAATTCTTATCCTAACTTACCACCATTCAGCATACTCCTTACTTTCTTCATTGTCATCTTCTGTATCCATTACGTAACTCCATTTTTCTGAGTTTTATATGCAATAGTCTTACTCCTTCTTATAATGCACTTCATATAGATATCATTGAATTAATTCCAACATAATTACCCATCATTATTTATCCTTAACACCTTAATTTTCCTTTTTATCTAATTTTCCACAAGAGCCCTAAACTCTTTGATTTTTTAAAGAATTAAAATTTCTTCTTGAGAAAATAAATCCATGTATTCCTCTAGAAATCATCTATAAATGAGACATGGTACACATATTTTCCTAGTGATGGAGTTGCCACACATCCAAACACATCATTATGCATTAATCATAATATTTCATCTTATGGCATAGAAATAGAGGAGAATCGTACTGAATTATGTTTCCCATATAAACAATGTTCATAGAAATCAAAATTTAGAGAGACATTAAACAATCCATCTACCATAACATTACTATTAGTACTCAAATTTCCTTCTCTTCAATATATCCAAGTCTTTGATACCAAAACATATTATTTTATGTAGATACTTGTTGACAGTATTAGACCAGCCAACATTCAGGGGATCTCCTTCATGTGAAGTCCCAATTAGACCTCACATCATTTGGTGTAGGAGTCCCATCTAGAATAAAGCCTTGGTTGTTAAATTCTTAAAGATTTTCCTTGCCCTTAACTAAAAGCAAGAGAGAGGGGTGAAAAGGAGTTGGCTTACGGAGTCCTTACCCAGGTTAATAGTTATTTGTGCCAACCAACAAAAACCTACACTATTGGGCCTTTCAGCAACAACCCACATAGTGCAGGCTGCAATCTCACCCGAAGCACTATGGGGGGATGTTGGAGCCAAGTTTCGGCATCCAGACATTAGTGTGATGTCTTATAATGCCCTAGGTATTCCTCCAGATAGATCAATAAGCCCTTAGGGCTCGGTACTGCAACTCTGTTAGAACAACCCTCAATCCTTTGTGAAGGCCTATGATAAGCCTTCGTGGACCCTTAATAGTCGAATTATCCACTTACGTGCATCAGAGAAAAACCCTAAATTAGTGTTCACACACATCTACTTAGGTTATTTAGTAAACATAATAGAATGCATCAGTCTTTGAGGAATTACATAAACATGCTTGCATACATAAACTAACAATTATTCAATAGATTTGCACAACAATCAATCAATACTCCATAAAACACATTATTCATAGGAAACATATATCATTAATAGAAACAAAGATAAAAAAGATATACATAGGAATGCTTCAGTAACTTTCTTTATTAATCTTCAATTCAGATTTACAGACTCAAAACTAGCTTGCGTACTCAGCTTAAGGGACCTGCGCACTTAGCTATGACCCATACCTAGGCCTTTGCGCACTCTATTGTGAAGCCTTTCTTGTCCTATCTGACCCACTTCTTTCCGCTATCACTTCTATGACTCCATTCGTTATCCATGTACACCTACCTTAGAATCTCTAAGACACACCTATTTATAGCCTTTCTCATAAAATCCCATGGTCCACAGACCATGTGTGGATCTCAAAACTGACTCAAACTTTACATAAAAAAGGGGCTAAAACCCCTTTGACACCTAACCATCAACGCACTATGAATCCATAAATCACGGAGACTTTACATTACTTACAAAAATATATCAAAACTTTGGTTATTTTAACACCAAAACTGACTGCAAGGACCCCATCCCAACAGGCCCCCAACACAAAGATCATGACTCTCCCTCAAGTCACTCAGTTGGCAATGTGATCCTACTACGAAGAGCCCCCAACTTCACCTAGATTACTGCAACCTCGGCAGCACTCTATGTATCTTCTTCTTTGAATTCCTCCACTAATGTTTCTGTAGCAAGTCCTTTTGCAGCCAGCCTCATGGTCTGGTGTGTCTGTTGTAAGCCTTTAAGCTTGTCTTGGATGGCGATCATCACTTGATAGTCCTCTTCCAACCATAGCTACAACCTGGCCTTCAGCAATGCCTGCTTATTATGTGATTCCTCTACTTGTGCAAGGATCTACTTCCCCTCCTGCAATTTGGCTAGGCACTCCATTGGTGCTATGGAGTGTGAGGTTGCCCTAACCTTGTCATTGGCAGATCTTCAAAGATTTTTTCCTTACATGTAGTGAGCTCGCTCCTCTTAACCATCTTCTGGTTGTCAAGTCATGAACATTGACTCAAATGGTCACCTTTTTGTTGTGCTACACGATACCTCCCTCCATGGCGCAGCTTCCTAAGGGAAGCTTCATAGGTTGTATCTTCGTCAATTTTCATGCAGCCTACTTGCTACGTTGTTCTACAAATTGGGCATTGTAGTTTATAGTCTGGTGCTCCCTTGTCTGGAGCACTAAGAATATCCTCCTACCATATAGTCATTGCATAGGATCCCCTTTGTACAACTTCAATCTGCTCCCATTCACTCTTCCCGGAAAAGGTTCTCCATTCAGCTTCACGAGCTGAACTGCACCTCCATATCTAATTTCCTTGATAATATATGGCCCCAACCAATGCATCTTGAATTTTCCTAGAAACTTAGTGAATTTACTAACATTTAACAAAACCATATCATTTACCTTAAACATGTGAAGCTTGATATGATGATCATGCCATGGTTTTTCCCATTTCTTTTGTACTTGCTGATGAAATCGTGCAAAAGATCTATCCTCTTTGAGCTCCATCAGTTGTGCGAGTCATTCCATTAAGGCCTCACAATCCACCATACATGTGAGAGCTATTATACATAGACTAGGCACAATATACTCCATCGGCATTACATCTTCTACATCATATACAAATCAAAAAAATGTTTGCCCTATCAGCTTCTTACAAGTAGTCCTGTAATCCCATAGAAATACAGGTACACACACATCCTAGTCATTCCACTGCACGTTGCAAATATTTGTCAGCGCATTCTCAAAAACCTTATTATATCCTTCAACAGTTCCATTTTCTTGTGGATGATACAGTGTACTCTTCTGATGGTAGACCTGGAACTCTTCAATCAACATACTAATCATCTCATTTAGAAAGTGCATACCTCTATCACTCATCAACACTTTCAGGAAGCCAAATATGGTTAGGACATATTAAAACAAAAAAATTGTTGTCGTAGCCCATGTACAATCCTTAGCCGGTTATGCTTCTGCCCATCTCGTTAAATACTCCATCGCGGTGATGATATAGCATGCACTAATTTTCTTCCCCGGGGGTTGAATTAACCCAATGAAATCAATCACCCATTTTTCAAATGTTTCCAATGATACCTGAGGTTGTAATGGAAATTCATCTCTTCATGATGGTCTGCTCATTCTCTGAAATGCATCATATGCCTTAGAATCCTTCTATAGCATTGGCCAGCATAAACATGCGTGAAAACTATTATGTGCAGTCGCCTTTCCTACATAATGACCTCCTGCATCTCCTCCATGAGCTTCAATGAGAATGATATCCCTCTCAAAGTCCAACACATATCTTCACAATGTTTCATCAGCACCCACATTATACAGATGTCCCTCAATAATTCAAAATTTTGTAGCGTGAACTACTAATTCCTTCTTTTTCTAACTTGTATACCCTTTCGGTGCCGTCCCCATAGACAAGATATGAATAACACCAGAAAAATTATTATCTTCTATGTGCACCATCAAGAGCTACACATCTGGAAACCCTTCTTCCAAATTAGTAGGCTCCTCTACTATTTCGATTCACGACAGATGGTCAGGTCCCATATTTAACCTCCCTAGCTTCATAGTGATTTCAAAATCATACTCCTTAAATAGTAGCAACCATCTGTAGGTCTTCGCCCCCAACACAGGCTCATTGACCAGGTACTTCAAGGTAGAATGATCTGTGTACACTTTGAAATTCCATCCCAATAGATAGTTCTTAAACTTATGTAGCGCATACACCATAGCCAACCTTTCACATTTAGTCGCTAAATATTTCTTCTTAGCATTCGAAAGGTTCCTACTCGTGAAGGTTATAGAGTGGTCCATTTCTCCATCGCCATCCCATGTTAGCACTGCACCCAAAGAAATGCAAGTGGCATTGACATGTACATGAAATTACTTCTTTCAATCTAGGAATACTACAATCGCCATTGTTGGCTTATTGGGGCCTAACCCAAGTTCATAGTTAGTTAGCCAAAAAAATCCCGGTACTACTGGCCCTTTCAGCAACTATCTATAGAGTGCGGACTTAGGCCTCACCCGAAGTAGTATGGGAGGGTTCTAGAACTAGCTTTCCACACCCTAGACATGTCTGATGAGTTCAATTGGTCCGTGGTGTGATCCTGTGTGCAGGTTGCTTCGCACACTTTCTCGCACCTCGCATCCTGATACATTATTTTCGTGCAGCCCTACCCAGAGGATGAACGTCATGCTTTGCATTATTACCCAAGACCTTACTAGTATTCCAATGTTAGTTAATTATCTTAGCGTAATTGCATGCCTTAAGTTATACTTAACAACATAAACCATTCATACAGGTGCGCGTAGTAATTAAATAGTATATTTGTAAACTATATCAAACATGCATTAACCCAAGAATAGATACACAAAATTATGATAAAAATTCTCTTTATTAATTCCTTCCTGGGTTACAGATTTTACATCACCCTATGCACTTAGTTGTAGGGGTTTGCGCACTCAGCTACGGACTACTAGTCCTCTCACACTCAGTTGCAGAACCTTCTCCTACTCTATGACCCAAAAAAACACTTCATCTTACTACTCAATCACTCAGACTTGTTCCTACTTCTTCCTTTACCCCCTCTTTTACACTTAGAGCCTCACTCTATTTATACAATCTCATGGTCCGTAGACCATGGGTAGGTCTATCCAGCTGACATTACATTACAAATCTATGGCAAACAACCCTGTGACTCTATCATACTTTCGTGCCCCATGCCAACAATTTGTGGAGCTTTACTACAAGATTCAGTCAAAACTTGGGCTTTGAGCCCCAAAACATGCCTTGGGGGAATTCCATGCCCAAGAGGCCCCTAACACAAACATCATGACTCACCCTCGAGTCACTTTGTCAACAAGATGATCTTTGCCCAGAGTCCCTCCAACTGTTCTTAAACTGCACGGAGGTCAGCAACGCACTAAGCTGCTGCTTATTGGATGTGTTGCATTCGTTGTTTCGAGACCTTTTTGTCCGAACTACTTCTCTGTATATCTATCAGTATCCCTTGCATTTTTTTATAGTCCCACGCCTTTGTCTAGATCCTTTGAGTTCAAGGACTATATTTCCACTAATTAGTCAGATAGTCAAGCCACCCGTGTAGGGCTTCAAGTGGCTGCCATTCACTTTGCTTGGGAAAGGTTCCCCATTTAGTTTGACTAGCTGTATTGTGCCTCCATCTGTGACCTCCTTAACCACATATGGTCCCAGCCAATGCATTCTGAACTTTCCTAGGAATTTTTCAAACTTACTGTCATACAACAGCACTAAGTCATTTATCTTGAAGGTGTGCAACTTAATATGGCGATTGTGCCAAGCATTTTCACACGGCTTTTGTACTTGCTGATGAAAACATGCTAGGAACTGTTCCTCCTCAATTTCTTCCAACTGTGTGAGCCTTCCTTCGAGAGCTTCATGGTCCATAATACTTGTGAGCATTGTTATGCATAGACTAGGTACAATATACTCCATTGGCTGGTAGCTTCCACACCATAAACTAACCAAAAAGGTGTTTGTCCCATAAGTTCCTTGCACGTTGTCCTATAATCCCATCGTAGTGTAGTTACACATAGGTCCCAATCACTTCGTTGTGCATTGCACACTTTGGTTAGCGCAGTCTCCATTATTTTGTTAAATGCTTCTACTTCCCATTGGCTTGTGGGTGATACAAAGTGCATTTCTGATGATACATCTGGAACTCTTCTGTGAGTGTGTTGATGGTTTTGTTTAGGAAATGTGTACCAAGATCACTCATTAAGATTTCTGAACAACCAAATCAGGTCAGCATGTGTTCAAACAAAAACTTCGTAGCCATGGCAACTGTGCAGTCTTTCATCAGTAAAGCTTCCTCCCAGTGAGTCAGGTACTCTGTCATGGTGATGATGTATCACACGCCCATTTTTCCCTGAGGTTTGATACGTCCTATAAAGTCAATTGCCCACTTTTCAAAGTGCTACACCATCATTTGTGGATTCAATGGCATCTCCTCCCTCCGCAATGGTTTACTAGTCCTTTGACATATATCACAGGCCTTACAGTGTGATTTTGAATCCTGATGAAGGTTTGGCCACCACAACCTTGCACGGAGAATCTTTTGTGCAATCACTAATCCTTCATAGTGTCCTCCTGCAGTGCTCCCATGTGCTTTCGTGAGGATCTGACTTTTTTCAAATTCAGGTACATACCTTAGCAATATCTCATCATTTCCCATTTTGTATAGGTTCCCCACAATGACAGAAAAATTCACCACGGACAGCACCAATTCCTTCTTTTGTTGGATGGTGTATTCCTTCAATGCAGTCCCTGTTGTTAGAAAGTGGAATATATCTTCGAGGTGTCCATCCACTGAGTGCAAAACAAAAAGCTATGCGTTAGGTAATCCTTCCTCCAAACTAGTAGGTTCCTCACCTGTCTCAATACATGACAAGTGATCCAGTCTTGCGTTCAGGCATCTAGGTTTTACCATGACCTCAAAGTCACATTCTTCGAACAATAAGAGCCACCTACATATGCCCCTCCCCCCAAACACAATTTTATTGACCAAGTACTTTAGCGTGGAATGGTCTGTATACATCCTGAAATGTCCTCCTCACAAATAGTGCTGATATTTTTGGAGTGCATACACCATAGCCAGTCCCTCATGCTCAATTGTGGAATAGTTCTTTTTGGCTTTGGAAAATCTACAACTCGCAAATGTGATAGGGTGATCCAAGCCTTCTACACCCTCTTGTGTGAGCACTACTCCCAACGCAATACATGATGCATCAACATGGACACAAAATTCCACATCCCATTTTGGGAAGACCAAGATTGGAGTGGCAGCCAATTTCCCCTTTATGACGTCTAGGCTCTTCATTCAATCATCATTCCAGTAGAATGTGATGTCCTTTTTCAATAGTTTCTCCATTAGCACGGTGATTTGGGCATAGCTTTTGATGAACTTCCTGTAGTATCTTGTGTGTCCCAAGGTAGCACGCAACTATTTAACACTTCACAGTGCTTCCAAATTCAGAATTACTGCAATCTTCACGGGGTCTACCATTAGTCCTTGTTTGCATGCTACATGTCCCAGTAGTTTCCCAAAGGGAATGAGGAACATACACGTCCTAAGGTTCAGCGCAATCTGGTGTCATCGGCAAGTATCCAACATCAAGCGTAAGCTTGCTACATGGTTCTTAACCAATCCAAAGACAGTCCAATCATTTAGATAAACCTCTAGGAACTTGTGCATATATTCTTTGAAGGCGGAAATAACTATGCACGAGAATATGGCTGGCACATTTTTTAACCCAAACAGCATAATGGTATATTGAAATCAGCCCTATTTAGTGGAAAAGGTGGTCTTTCTTTGTTCTTCCTATGTGATTTTGATCTAGCGGTACCCTGAGAACCCATAGGTGAAAGAATATGCTTTTTTCCTGGTGACATTTTCTAATACTTCATCTATGAATGGAGTTGGGAATGAGTCGTGTGCGCAGGCATCATTCAACTTCCTGAGGTCCACGCATATTCTTATCTCACCCTTCTACTTTTTCTCCTGCACTACCATAGGGCTTACCTAGTCGGATTCTTCCACCAACTCAATAATTCCGACTTCTAGCATTTTGTCTAGTTCTACATAGACCTTTTCCTTATGCTTCGGATTCAAGTAGTAAGGCCTCTGCTTAACCTATTTTGCATCAGGTTTTAGGGTGATCTTCATCATCCCTAAATCACCAACAATCCCTTTTAAGTCCATAATCTTGGTCGGGAATAAGTCTTGGTACTCGCACAGTAACTCAGTGACCTTATCCCCCATGGCATCTTCCCAACAGTCATTGAGCATTGCATACTTTAGTTCCGCCTCCGTCCCAATGTTTACCTACTTCGTTTTTAGTGGCACGGTGATGTAAGGATCTTCAATCAAGGGTCCTTTAACCTTGCAATATCCTTCAGTTCCTAGAATGTTAATTTTTCGTGGATCTTTGTCAACCTCCTCAATGATTACATTATAACACTCCAGCGAATAGCTCAGCTGGGTCGCCCATTTGGCTAAAGAACTTCCATTGGCTCCTGGGGTATTTTGAAGATAGCTTCTTTTATTTCTTGTAGCACATCATCAATAGTATCCCACCAGCGATCCTCAAACGTGAAGGTTAACAGGAATCCTTCACGCAAGGTATCCCATTCGCTCATGCCATGGTGGAGCTCCATGTCAGTATACTGATTCATGGGTATGATATCTAGGTTATGACAGAACATGTGCGCACACTCAGGTTGTGCCTCATCCCTGTAGACCTTGGTCCATTTCGCCAGGTGTGCATGTGGATCATCCTATTCATCATATTTGTCTATTAGCTACATTTGAGGCTTTCCAAACCACATGCGCATCATCCTTCTACATTCACACTAGTCCTTAAAACTTCTTTGATGTGTACCCCACCATCATTTAGGCATAGAGATTAGTACCCATTTCAGAGTGTTGAAACACTATTGTTCCAGTACTTCTCTTTCAAATTTGTTCAAGAAATCATCCACCTCGCTTAACCTGTTATACATAGGAAAGTCTATTGTTTCCATTGCTATGCAGCGCAATGACCTTCTCATCATGTTACACTTGAGAATGGTTACCTCGTGTAACTGATTTTCCCATCATTCTATTTCCTCATCTGAATCTGAGGTGTAGGAGCTTTCATGCTCCCACGAGAGTCTGCCATCCGTTGTTGCATTCACCTAGTCCTACTCCAACATGGTTATCTTGTAGATACAGTCTAGATCATCATCACTATCGTACTCCCACACTAGCTCTATGTAACGCAATCCTTCCGTAGGGTCTAAAGGTACCACTATGAGCAGTGAAAAATCATCTTGCGCTTCTTTAGATTTATCACTCCATTCATGTCAAGTTCCCAATCTATTCCCAGTAGTGAAGGATAGGAATTGTTGTCATTAATAATCTCTATCACTTCGAAATCTACTAGCGTGCTCGCACCTTCGATATCTACTATTATTCCCTGTAATCTTCCCATCGGTAGGATGTTTTGTTGGTTCACCATTCACAATTGAGTAGGAGACCATTGCAATGTGGGCCTGCCCATGTGCTCACATGTCTGCTTTAGCAGGATGTTCACGTCTGATCCTAGATCCAGAATCACTTGATCCATCTCATATTTGCTGATCTACGTAGTAAATCTCATATCTCTTCCTATTCGCGTTGTGTGCTTCCCGAGCTTCTAGACTATGCACGGTTCTACTTGCGTGGTTCCAGCACATCTAGTGATGAGTTCTTGCAGTCCCTTCACAACTTTGTTATCATGCAACAACTTCATGCATGTCTTGAAAAATGTAGTGAGCATTGATAGGTCCATTTCCAGTTCCAATTTGTCTTTACTTCCTGAAGTGGAGGCCTCTGCAAAGCTCTTCTTAGCTTCCATGAATGTCTCGTTAGCATGCTCTAAATCAAATTTTGGTTCCTTTGTTGGAGCCTTACGAACCTAGGCACTTTCTTTGGGCTTCTTTCCTTTGTCATCTCTTATCGTGATACCACTTTGGAGCATGATATTTACTTTTGAGACCTCCTCACGCGGGTCAAATCTCATCATTTGCAGGTTTTGAGTCAGGGGAGGTTGGCATGCTCCCTTATCGCGCAACCTTCCTATTAGTGTGGGATAGTCCTTCATCTAATGATCAAAATAGGTACAATATAAGCATGATGGTCTTGTTGGATCTGTACAATCGCAAGAATAATGCCCTGGCCCTCTACAAGTGTAACATATCAGCTATCTGCAACCTTGTCCTGGTCCCATTCCACCTCGACCTCGTCTGTGCTCCTGAAATCCAGTGCATGCCATCCCTGCATTTCAATCATGGGCCTGTGTTTTGGTATGAACTATGTAGGTAGGAGTCTGGTCCATCATTAGTTCATAACTTCTACAATTACACTCATTGTGGCCTACTGACCTACAGAAATTTGAGAACAACTGCTGGAAACTCTACGTATACTTCTATAATAGATGGCAGTTATCTGTAGCATACTTCCCTCCTATTTGACAAATCGTGCACTATAATGCAAGCACCATTCTCAATCCTTCTTGTGCCTCCTATCCCAATGACATTGGTCCTCCTCCTATGAGGTAGTTCACGAATATTGGAAAATGGTCCTTGTCATGTCCCTGGCCCTTGCACTTTACGTGCCATACCTCCTCACATGCTTCTGGGTGAGTTGCCCTGTCTTGTTTCAAACTTTTCATCTCAAGGCACAAGTTTTTCAATTACGCATGGATATGTGGAACCCCCAGGTTAGGATCTTCTATCGAGGTCTCCTGCAATCTCATTGCAATCTCCAAGGCCTCGGTGTGAGTGGTTAGCTTCTGCTATGACAACATGTTCCTTAGATGTAGCGTTGGCGATGCTACAAACCATGTGCGGTGTTGCCCATCCATCAAGGTCATATTGGCTTCATGAATTGTACACTTCAATCTCTAATCCAACTCCCTGGGGGTCTCACCTAGAAGCATCACAATTTCCTTAAATCCAATCATCAATTGTTTCTCTAATTTTGGCCTGCTAAATTCCTTGTTTAACATAGCTTGGATATCTGTGATGCCTGCATTTGGATTGTCATTGGAATGCTTAATGTACTAAGTCAGCGTGCCATCCTCCAGAGAGCTAACCAGTATTGCTTTCTTTATATTGTCATCGGTGACTCCCCATGCTTCCCATACAGTGCTTACTACGAACCAAAATTGCTTTGGATCTTCGTTCCCTACTCCTTTGAATAGCGAACTGTGGTGGTGGCAGAGGTGGTGTGGGAAAAGACAAGGGTGAATATGGTGAAATTGGTGGTGGTGTAGGTGGGGGTGGGATGCGCGGAATTCACTATTTCATCAAACTAATCGCACTTCTTGGTGAAGCCTTCACGAGCACTTCCTCACTTTCTTACAGTGGTGAAATCAAGGGGCTAGTTTCTAGTTCTGTGCTACCTTCATTTCTATAGATCCTCCCACTTCACGTAGCCCCAAACATCAATTTATTCACATAACTCGCTTTTCACACAGTAACCTTTTAATCCAAGTGTTCAAAGATTTAATGTACTTATGTCGCGGTTCTTCGAGGAAGCACCATTCCACCTCGCTATAGTTGACCGAAGTATCTACCATGAACTCAGTGATAAATCCTCCTATAATTCGATCGAGCCAGTGATCCAAAACATGTGTGATCTTATCTTCTGATGCTTCCAATCTACGCACGAACTCTGGAGTCCACACAATAGGTTTATCAAGCCTACAGCTTCCTTGACTATCTGCTAGCTTCATGATCCACTCGTACAACTCAAAGGGGAAGGATGCAAAGAAAATTTCATGGATTTCCGTATATAAGTAGCAATCTAACCACTCTTCATTCGATAATTGTAGATTCCTATTTTCCTGCACCGCGAGGTCATGAATTTTTTTGTCCAACCACTATTCAATTCCTTTCTTTTGCAGATTCTAGAAATATGACATGAGACATCTCTATGCAGATCAGGGTCCCGGCAACAAAACCATCTGTTGGCTTATTGGGGCCTAACCCAAGTTCAAATTTAGTTAGGCAAACAAATCCCAATACTATTGGCCTTTTCGGCAACAGTCCATGGAGCGTGGACTGAGGTCTCACCCAAATTAGTAGGGAGGGTGCTAGAACGAGGTTTCTGCACTGTGGAGATGTATGATGAGTTCAACTAGTCCGCGGTGTGACCCTGCACACAGGTTGCTTTGCGCACTTTCCTGCACCTCGCAACCTGATATACTATTTTCATGGAGCCCTACCCAGGAGATGAATATCACACTTTGCATCATTAACTAAGACGTTACTGTGATTCCAATGTTAGTTGATTATCGTAGCCTACTTGTATGCTTTAATTTATACTTAACAACATAAACCATTCATACACGTGCACGCAGTAAATAAACAATATATTTGAAAACTATATCAAACATGCATTAACCCAAGAATAGATACATATAATTATGATAACAATTATATTTATTAATTCCTTCCTCAGTTACAGACTCAACTTCACCCTGTGCACTCAGCTATAGGGGTTTGCGCACTTAGCTTAGGGCTACTAGGCTTTTCTGCATTCAGTTGCAGAACCTTCTCCTACTCTACAACCCAAAGACACACTTCAACTTACGACTCAATTACTTATACTTGTTCCTACTTCTTCCTTCACTCCCCCTTTTACACTTAGAGTCTCACTCTATTTATACAATCCCATGGTCTACAAACCATAGGTAGGTATATCCAGCTGACATTACATTACAAAACTAGGGCCGACAACCCTGTGACTCTATCATACTTTCACGTCTTGAGCCCACAATTCACGGAGCTTTACAACAAGATTTGGTCAAAACTTGGGCTTTAAGCCCCAAAACATGCCTTGTGGGATTCCATGCCCAATAGGCATGGTGACCATCCTTTCTTTCAACATTTCCAAATTGTGCTGACATTGTTCGTCCCAATAGAATGTTGCCTCTTTCCTCAGTAATTTCTCCATGGGCACAATAATATAAGCATAAGCTTTGATAAAATTTCTATAATAGCCCGTATGTCCCAACATTGCGCACAGCTACTTAACTCTCCTTGGGGCCTCCAAATTCACTATCACCACAATCTTTGCAGGGTCCACCATTAATCCTTGTTTGCACACCATGTGATCCAACAAGATACCAAAGGGAACACAAAATAAACATTTCTTTAAATTCAATGTGATCTAGTATCTATGGCACGTATCCAGCATAGGGTGCAAACTTGCTGCGTGGTGCTTCACTAGTCCAAACACCATCTAATTATCAAAGTAGACTTCTAGGAACTTATGGATGAATTCCTTGAACATTGTTATAACTACATGAGAAAATATCATAGGTGCATTCTTGAGTCCAAATGGCATCACACTGTGTTGAAAACAACCCCACTCCATCGTGAAGGTCATTTTCTCCTATCCCCTAGTGTTATCTTGATCTGATGATACCTAGAAAACTCGTTAGTAAATGAGTAGGCCACTTTCCCTCCAACATTATCCAGTGCTTCATCTATAAATGGTGTCAGGAATGGGTCATGTACACATGCATCGTTAAGTTTCCTCAGATCTACAAAGATCCTTATTTGACCCCTGTGTTTCTTCTCCTGAACCACCATTGAGCTCACCCAATCAAATTCCTCCACAGATTTTGTGATGGTCGCCTCCATTATCTTATCCAACTTTTGATGAACCTTTTCCTTGTATTTGGGATTAAGACGATATGTCCTCTATTTCATAGACTTCGCATCCAGCTTCAAAGTAATCATCATAACACCCAAATCACTAATTATGCCCTTCAGATCCAAAAACTTGGTAGGAAAAAGATCCTGGTACTCGCAGACTAACACAACAACTTTATCGACTGTGGAATCATCCCATTAGTCCCAAATCTTCACAAATTTCAATTCTGCTTTAGTGTCAATGTTTACTTGTTTTGTCTTCAATGACATGGTGATGTCTGAGTTTTCCATTTGCGAACCTTCAACTTCACGATGCCCTTCTAGTTTTGGAATATTAATGTTCCTTGGATCCTCATCCTCCTCTTGAGTTGTTACATTATATCATTTTAGCACATGGTGCAATTGGGTGATCCAATTTGGTTGAACCCATTCCATAGGTTCTTACAGCATTATGAAGATGATTGCCTTAATTTCTGGCAGCGCTTCATCGATGCCCATGAATCCATCTTCAAATTTGAAGGTCAATAAGAATCCTTCCCTCAATATATCCCACTCCATGGTCCCATGGCGGAGCTCCGTTCCAGATACCAATCCATAGGAATTGTATCCAAAGTATGGCAGAATATGTGTACTCATTCTAGCTACAGTTATGTCCCCCATGCTTTAGTCCATTTCTTTATGTGATAACGTGGATCAACCCTTCCATCATATTTCTAAATCATTCTACTATTAGGACGTCTGAACCGTAACCTCATCATCCTCTTGTAATCTCAACATCCATCAAAGCTATCCTTGTGTGTACCCCACCAATGTGTAGATGTAGCATGCAGTGCCAATTCCAATGCTTGGAAGTAGATCCTCAGGGACTTCACGCTCAAATGCACCCAAAAACAGGTCGAGATCCGTTAAACCATCCTAATAAAGTAAATTCCTTACCTCCGATGTCACACAGTGCAACAATTTTGTCATCATATTGCAGTGCAATGTAGACACTTCATGCAAATGATTCTGCCAATGTTCCAACTCGTCATCTAAATCAAAAGCGTAGGAACTTTCCTCATCCCATGCAGTCCTTCCATCTATCATCAGATTGATCCAATCCTAGTCTCGTGTCATTATTTTATAGATCTGATCTAATTCATCATCGCTCTTCTCATAATCATGAACGCATTCATTATATCACGCTCCTTCTAGAGGGTTCCATGGTACTACAATGCAAAGTGATTTCCTTCTAAATGACATTGTCCTTTTCTTCAAATTTATGACCCCATTCGTACCAATGGCCCATTCAATTCCCAGGAGCATAGGGTGTGGATTACTATCATCGAAAATCTCCATGACTTCAAAATTTGCCATCGCACTCGCACATTCTATATCCACTGTTAGTCCATATAATCTTCCCATAGGGATGATTTTCTGTTGGTTCACCATTCTGAGCTGAATCAGAGACCACTGAAGCACATGCCTCCCCATCCTTTCCCATGTTTTCTTTGGTAGACCATTCGCGTCAGATCCCAAATCCAAGATGACCTAATCCATCTCATAGTCTCCTATCTGTGTGGTGAGCCTCATCTCATGTCCGGTTTACACATTGTGTTTACCAATTCTTCTGACTACACAGTGTCCATCCGGGACATTCTCCTTTCTAGAGCATTTTTAATTAACTCCTACAAGCCCTTCATAGCTTTACTCTCATACAACAGTTTTATGTAGGTCTCCAAGAACATGGTAAGGAAAGAGGGATTAACCTTTGTAGGCATGATGGTTTCTTGTACTTTGTCCTGGCTTCCTCAGGTGGAGGCCTCAACGAAGCTCTTCGTAGCTTCCACAAAAGTTTCCTTAGCACATGCTAGATCAAAACCAACATCCTTATTGGGGGCCTTGCAGACCCATGCATCCTCTTCAAGTTGTTTACCCTTCTCACTGCCAGTTCTTATTCCACTTCTAAGAACTATATTCATACACTAATCCTCTTGGCAAGGCTCACACTCTTATCATCTGTAAATTCTACTTGGGTTGCCAAGGCTACGCTTTCTTTTCTTGCATCTCAGCTATCAGCACTAGGAATTCTTCTATAGTATGGTCAAACTAACTGCAGTACTGACATGATGGGTGTGTCTGATTCTAACACTCCCACACGTAGTGCTCCGGCGCTCTGCAGTTATAGAAAATAACATGACCGTGGCCTCTACCAGGTCCTCCTCCTCTATGGCCTCTTTCTCTTCCCTCATAAGCTCCACACGGTCCTCTAACACTCTGATCTTTTCTTCTTGCACCCATTATGTAGGCGTTCTTTCCATCATCAACTCATAGGTAATGGCGCTCATCATAGCCCACATATTTGCAGAACGTACATAACAATTGTTGAGCTTTCTGAACAAAGTTTTGAAGCAAATGGAACTTATCCATCACATATTGTCCAACAACATGGAAAATACACACCATAGCACGACCCCCATGCTCAGTCCTACTGCAACTTCTAGCTTCAAGGGAATTGGACCCCCTCCTAGAATATAACTCACAAATATGGGACAATGCTCATTATCATGCCACTCACTCTCGCACTTTAAGAACCAGCCTTCTACACGCACCTTTTCTTTAGTATCCCTTTCTTTCTTCAATCTCTACAATTATAAGTAGAGGCTCTACAACTAAGAATGAGTCTATTGTACCCCCAAGGTTGCATCTTGAATGGGCATTGAATGCAACTTCATCATGATTTCTAAGGGTTCTGCCTGAGTTCCTATCTTCTGTTGCAACAAATAAATCCTCAGGTGAGGTAGAAGTGAAGTTATGAACCACTCGTGATACTGACCATCTGTGAGTTGCATGTTAGCTTCTCGAATCACACATTTCAACCTTTGATCTAATTCCCAAGGTGTCTCAATAACCCTCATAATGATTTCCTTAAATCCAACTACTGACTGCGAGTCAGACTTAGGCTTACTAAACTCTTTGTTTAAAGCAACCTTAGCTAGCAATGCCAGAGGATTATTAGCACAATAACTAATATACCAAGTTAGCATGCAATCTTGTAGGGCATTAACCAATTCTGCCTTCTTTATATTTTCAGCAGTAGTATACTGCATTGTCCACACAATATTCACAATAAACCAGAACTACTCTAGATATTCACTCCCTATGCCCTTGAAAATTGGTAGCTTCATTATGTTCGACATGTTAAATGGTGGCGAAGGTGGTGGAGGTGTGGGTGAAGGTGTATATGGTGGAGGTGGAGGAGAAGTGGATTGATGATGTGTCCATGGAAAACCCTATGTTATCAGCTGGACAACACTCTGTGGTGAGGCATGTACCTCTCCCTCGTCGTTGCTTGAAGGAGGTGTGATCAATGGGATATATTTAGGACCTAGTCTCTCTTGATCCCTAAATAGTTTTCCACTTTGTGTAGATTTAAAAAACAAGGAAATGGCATAACCTATTTTTCACATAAAAACATTTTAATCAAGCTATTCAAATATCTTAAATACTTACCTCGTGGTCCTTTCAAAAATCGTCACTTCACTTCGTTGTAGTTGTCCAAGGTATCAACTTTGAATTCTGTAACAAATCCTCATATAATTCAATTGAGCCAGTGATCGACATCCCACACGATCTTGTCTTCAGAGGCCTCTAATCATCATACCAATTATGGAGTCCACACTATTGCACTGTCAAGCTTCCACCTCCCTTGATTTTCTACCAACTTAGCTAACCACTCGTATATTTCTATTAGGAAGGTGCAGAAGAAAATGTTGTATATCTCCAAATACAAATATCTATCCAACCACTACTCCTTAGATAGGCATGGATTCTAGTTTTCCTGGGCACGTGAACTCGTGAATTTTTCTATCCAGCCACTTTTCAATTTCTTTCTTGTTCGGATTCTAGTGATGTGACATCACACATCTCCTTCAAGTAGATCCTAGTCCCGACAACATAACCATTTTTTGGATTAGGCAGTCCTGACCCACGTTCAGAATTAGTTGTGCCAATGAACAAAACCCTACACTACTAGCCCCTTCGGCAACAATCCATGTAGCACGGGTTGCAGTCTCACCAAAAGCAGTGTGGGGGGATGATGCAAACAATTTTTCGCATCCATAGATTAGTGTGATGTATTTTAATGCCCTCGATCTGCCAGATCAATAACCCCTTAGGGCTCGGTACTACAACTTTTTTAGAACAGCCTGTAGACCTTCATGAAGACCTATGATTAGCCTTTGCAGACCCTTAAAAGTCGAATTATCCACTTACGCACATTAAAGAACAATCGTAAGTTAGTTTTTGCTCAGATCTATTTAAGTTATTTAGTAAGCATAACATAATGCATCACAGTCTTCGCAAAATTACATAAACATGCTTGTGTGCATCAATTAACAATTATTCAACAGATTCGTGCAACAATAAATCAATATTGCATAAAACGAATTATTCATAGGGTGCATATATCATTAAAAAAAATAGAGGTAAAACATATATACATAAGAAATCTTTGGTAACATTCTTTTTTGATCTTCAATTCGGATTTACAGACTCAAAACTACCTTGCGCACTCCGTTGCAGGGGTTCGCGCACTCAGTTGTGGACTCTACCTAGGACATTGTGTAGTTGGATGCAGATCCTTTCTTCTCCTAACAGACCCACTTCTCTATGCTATCACTTCTAAGACTCCATTTTTTATCCACTTATACCTACCTTAGACTCTCTAAAACACACCTATTTATAGCCTTTCTCATACAATCCCATGGTTCATGGACCATGGGTGGATCTCAAAACCATCTCAAACT
Source organism: Pinus taeda (assembly GCA_000404065.3). NCBI lineage: Eukaryota > Viridiplantae > Streptophyta > Pinopsida > Pinales > Pinaceae > Pinus > Pinus taeda. The sequence goes on along the minus strand of APFE031327847.1, from coordinate 202,323 downwards.
TTACATAAACGAGGGGCTAAAACCCTTTGAATCCTAACCATCTACACACTCTGCATCCACAAATAGTAGAGACTTCACATTACTCACAAAAATATATGAAAACTTGGGTTATTTTAACCCCAAAACTTACCCAAGGGACCCCATCCCAACAAAAGGTATCTTCGAAAAGGAAGGGGGTGTGCCTGGTGAGTGTTATTATACCATAGAGGGGATGAAAATTGAGCCTCTAAGTGTGAGGTAATAGTACTGTTAGCACCTAAATCCTCCTTAGGCTGAAAGAAGGCGAAATTCAGGGTAACCACAAACCAAGCTCAGTCTGGTAGCTAGCCCTACCAGAACACGAGAGGGCTCCCTCCGAGTCACACTCAGTGAAAAAATAAACCAAAAGGCCTGAGATGACTTACAGTGAACTATTTATCTTAGGCTAGTAAGTGAAAATGAATATAAGTGATTTTTATGAATGATTGTGTTTCTAGGATGGTATGGGACCAATGGACCTCAATGATCATAAAACTTAATACAAAGGCACGGATTACTTCATGAGGCGATATAGGCGGAAAGCCTAGCAATTTAGTTTAAGATAGTGCGGAATGGAGAGATTGATTAAGAGGGTGAAAAGGGCATGGACAACATGAATCCTTTTCAACAGAAGAATGAACACTAAACATGAAATTTTCCCACAGGCAGAGCAATAAAATTGAATTCTACCTTAGCTAACTTAGAAAACTTCACTGGAAATGAATATGAAATGAACTATGAAACATAACAAGATACATATAAAACATAAGAGACACATTTACTACACTCACAACCACATGAATCTCCTGAAATAGAACCACTGCCTTTCATTAATCCTCTATAAAAAATATACAATGTAGAAACAGAGTTTCCTTCCCACAGTCTCCCAGAAGTTACCAGCCAACCACCCCTTTGCAAATATTTTGCATACAATATATAGAATGTTCCATGAAGAGATAGAATGCCGAAGGGTTGGGGAGTTACTCGAATCATTACAAAATGAAGGTGGAGAGCCAAACATCAGCTACAGGTGCAGCGCCACAAACATGACAAACGGCTTAGGTGACACTTTGCCTTCCTTTGCCACTTGGATACATGCCCATCTAGAGTGAAAATACTTTAAATGCCACCTTTGGTGTTGAAAAAGTGAAGTGTAGATGAGAGGGCCCACTTTGAAATGTCACAAAGCAAAATTTTGCAAAACAGAGGAAAATTCGGCCTTTTTTTGCTATATGCGTTGCGCCCTTTTCTGTAAGCGCTGCGCCACTTTGAGGCCAGTTTTGAGGCACTTTCAGGAGTCCAAAATGTGCCCAAGTGTGCTTTTTGGAAGGCCTGTCCTATCTACATTCCAATCCAAGCGGAATTTTTGAATTTGGAGCTCGTTTGCCACTCCAAATCTTCATTCTCCCAAGATTGCTTCCTGTGTGTCAAAATAGAGGTAGTGAGGCCATGTTTTGGGTGTTTTTGACCTTTTGGAAACTCAAACCATGCCCAAATTTCTTGTCCAAGTGCTAGTAGTCGTGATTTTGCATGCTAAATCCAAAAATGTAAACCATTTCTCATTTGGAGCTCCCAATCATACGTGTTGTGCCAGTGGCGCGGCTCACATAGAGAAAAAACCTGTGTTTGTGCCAAAAAATTCCCATGTCACCAAAATTGTCCCAAATTTCTTGAAATTCGGGCTAGAGGTTCCCTAACAGGCACTATATTAGGCCATAGAAGCTTCAGCTAGGATTCAAAGAGTATCTTGCTCTTTTGCCTCTTTTGTTGCTCTACTCAGTTTGGCCTTCAAGCTCGTTATTCGGGCCTTTGCACTCATGTTCCGTGCCCTGTAATGACAAGCCATCCTCCTCAGTATGGTTTTGTCTCTGTTCACCTTCTCCAGTAGTCTCTCCAGGTGCATATTGAGCCTCTCTAGCCATGACTCATTGTCATTGTTGATCTCTTGCTCCAAGGTAGTGAGCTCAATCCTCCTCTGCTGGGCAGCTTGTCGGTTCTCACGGATGCTTTGCAGCTCCATGATTGTCTACTGCTCCTCAAGCTACTTGTTCCTCTGCTCCAAATATTTGATGATCCATTGAGCCCTCTCCACCTTGAGTATCAAGTCTTGGATCTGTTAGTGTCAGTCTTTGGAGCCTTCCTTAAGTGATCAAACATGCTCCTACAAAGTGATTTTAAGGTGTCAAGGTCAAATTTTGTCATTTCAATAAGTCTTCAAGCAAAATTTGGTCACTAGGAATTAGGTCTAGGTTTTTTTTTCACTCTTTTCAAAATTGTCCAAATGTCGGTCAATGTCACCATTCAGCTGAGTGTACCATTATTCAGAGGGTTGTCATCATCATGTCATGTTCCATTGGGTCATTTTACAACTTATTCATGCTTCAGTTGTGCCTAGGTAAGGTCCATTTCCCTCTCCTAGGGTTTTGGAGGTAATTTCTCTTGGATGGTCAAATCATCGAAAACACATGTATCCTAATGTTCACACACCTTCCCATATCCTTAATGTACCTTATTAAACACTTCCCATCACTGAGATTCCCCAAATTCCTTATTTTTGCACAAACCCTAGTTTCTTGCCACAACTTGGCAATTTTCTAGGCTAGGCCTGTGTTATTCCCTTTTGGACCCCTTCCCCTCACTCAATCTCTGAGATTCCACTTTCCCCTACTTCCTAACATCCCTCCCTACTTCCCAAAATTTCTCCAAGAATTTAGAAGCGCCTTATCCCCTTCATTTCGCTTCATTTCAACAAAATTCCTTGTTTCACACATCAGGATAGGTTTCACTAAAATGATGTTTCTGAGCAATAAACGATAAATTTTGGAAACCTGAGAGAGGTTTGTGTTCACAATAGGCCAAGAAAGAAAAACCTCCTTCACTTTTTGCACAGGTTTCATGGTTTTAGAGAAATGTCAACAATACAATTGCCTCGGGAGAATTGATAAACCTCTGAAGTGACCTTGGGAAAATCAAGTTTTCTCCTAGCTTGGTTGGACAAATAACTTTGTTGATGCATCAAAGGATAACTAGAGAAAAATATCTTTCCAATGAGCTATCATGAGCTTAATTTGGAGTTGAGGAAGGTATTCCAAAGTTGACTTAAACAGCACTCTACCTTGAGGCAGCCTCATTTGGCACATTTTGACTAGTCTTGGGCAATTTGCTTTTTGACAAGGCAAATGAACTCCAAATTGAAAAATTCTAGATGGGTTGGAAAGTAGATTCAAAGACCTTTCCATCGAGATATCGGAAACCTTATTTTGACACCAAGAAGGCCTCCAAAAGTCTCCTGAAAAAAGGCACTATGCACAGGCTCTATGCGCCGTGCGCCTCAAGCCCAGTGCATCGCGCTTTCCCTATGCGCCACGAGCTTCACGCGACGCATAGGATTGGGAGGTCCAAATGAAAAATGGCTTACAGTTTTGGATTTTTCATGAGAAAACATGAGTTTTGGTACTTGGACAAGAAATTTGGGCAAGTTTTGGGTCCCCAAAAGGTCAAAAAACAGGCAAAAAATGACCTCAGTGCCCCTTTTTGGACACACAGGAAGTAGTCTTGGGAGAATGCACTTTTTGAGCGGAAAATGGACACCAAATTGGAGAATTCCACTGGTGTTGGAAAGTAAACTGGTGGGGCTTTCCAACAAGCCAATTTGAGATCAATTTGGACTCCTGCAAGTGCCCCAAAAGTAGGCTGAAAGGCGCGCGACGCATAGAGCTCAAGCGCGCGGCGCATAGAGATTTTTGGTCTAATTTTCACCTTCCAGCTCAGAAATTCGGCCATTTTGACTAGTTTTGATTTGTGATGTAATTTTTGACTTCTCTTGATGTAATTGATTGAACATGATGTAATTTTGACACTTATTTAGTTGTTCTATAAGATTCATTCACCAAAGTGTGAAAATTTAATGAATGAATTGGTTTCCTACCTTATAGGGGTAAGTTGTTTTGATTGCCTAGATTGTAGTGCTTTGTCTAGAGTTGGTTGAAACAGCTCCTAGGATGATGAGCTCGACCCCTAGAGGAAAGGGAATGGGTTGGCTTGCCTATATTATGTAATTTCTCAATCATTTTCAGGGGTTGGAGAGGTTGGACACTTGGGATTCCTTTGGCATACTATTGTACATATTTTCTCTGCATTTTTGGCTAAGGAAAGACCAGGGTTTTGCAGAACTGTTTGGGATCCATGTGGCTTTGTGTTTTGATGGTGTGCTTCTTTTAGTAATCATAAGTTGTTATGTGTATCATTTTCCTTCTTTCATCTTCTGCAATTGAACAAATGAAGTGTTAAGGTAGAATCCATCGATGGTTATGCTCTGCCTTTAAGTTTGTTTAATTTTCCATGTTTTCATCTGTTTAAGGAGAATCCTTGAAAGCTTCTTGCTCTCCTTAGCTCCTCACTAGTCTGATCTACCCATTCATTCCCTTTGAAAGCATCAAGACAATCGCCTACCTTGCCCCAACTAGACCTCTGCAAAAACTGTGTCTCATCCCCGCGCCCAAAATTGCCTTTCTCGTTGATTCAACAAAAACCCCAAAAAATCAAATTCAAACTCCTTGTACTTCATACCTAGCCTAAAATTAATTACCTATTTAGTCATCTCGAGCCTCAACGATTACCTTTTGCCGAGATTGACCCAGAGAGAGCCCTCTCCTGTCCTCGTAGGGCTAGCTACGAGGCTGAGCGTGGTTTGATGTAGCCTTGAGTTTTACCTTATTTCAGCCTAAGGTGGATTTGAGCGCTAACATAGTGGTGACCACACTGGGGAAGGAGTGTTTTGCTTGCTAGTGTTATTTGATTTATAGCTATAGACGGAGTCTGAATTCACACCATGTAGCCTTCGAACTGCACATTGCTCTGCGAGTGCATAGTAGATAAACATTGCTTCAGTCGATCTCTAGTCTAGCTTGTAATCGTAACAATTAACTTATAAATTGCCCCAGTACATGTATTGAGTTCAGATCTGATTGTTGATGGTGGACAACGATCAGACACTAGCAAGGTTGAAATCATTCACCTGGCGACTCTAAATCATTTTCGAGATCAGATCCAAAGACTCCACTGGAGGATGATCCCGACCAACAAAAACATGAAAGGACAACATGGACAGATCAGGTATTCAAGTTGGAATTTCTTCTAAGACATTTTGTTCTTTTTCATAAATTATTTCCTCTGTTTTCCCAAGAATGTCAAGAAGGCTTTGCAAAGTATACTGTATTTGAGAAGAGATCCTCGGCCTGCAGTTGATTCTTTCCCTTTGAAGATTCTGAATACTAAAGATTTGCATACCTTTGAGCTTGATCAAGACATTTCTTCTAAATTTTGTGACGACCATCTTCAAATTGATGAGCCCCAAAAGACCAAGACTAATTCTATACCTGTTGTACATACCCCTACACCCTGTAAAATTCCAGATTGGTATAAACCTCTTGTTTTACCTTTTTTTCTTCATGCTTTCCCCAAGAACTATGATCTATACTTGCCGAGGTTTGATGGTGAATGTAAGAATATCAATGCTGAGCAACATGTGCAGAATTTTGAGTCTTTTCTAGACCTTTTTGAAGTTGATAGCGAAGATGTTAGTATAAGGCTTTTTTCTCTTTATTTGCAAGCCAAAGTCAAGAGTTGGTTCAAAACCTTTCCTAATGCAAGCATTTCAGATTTCCAGTAGTTTTTCAAAGTTTTTCTTGACAGGTGGATGATTGGATAGAACCTTTTCTTGATTATAGAAGAGTATAACCAGTTGAAAAGACTGTCTGGGGAGACAGTACAACAGTTTTCAGCCATATTTAACCAAGTTTATTATTCGATCCCAATTGATATAAGGCCTCCTCCTAGATCTTCTCTCTTACGCTATCCGGGTGCCTTTGATCCGGAAATGGAGTTTCAGCTGAGAGAAAGAAATATTGCAACACTTCACGAGATGAAAAACAATGCAGTGAATGTAGAGGCTCATTTGATGATCTTGAGGGCAAGGTTGAAGGAAGAAGAAAAGAAGAATGTTTCAGAGCAGCTGACACTTTCAGAGGAAAAGCTTGATCTTTTTGTAAATGCCGTAGAAGAGATGGCGCAGAAAATGACTGCAAAAAATGAAAGTGACATTCAAGAACAAGCAGCTAACCAAAACATTTTGTTTTTGATCCCAGTTGTCATAGTGATTGTCTTATAGATCATTGTGAAGAAGAGAGAGCTGTTGATATGATGTGTTTGTTTGATGATGAATTGCCTCAGTTTGATCAGTATGATGATGATTATGTTCTCCAAAAAGAAGCTAATCTTGTAGATGAATCAACAACTAGTTTGTGCAAGGAGGAAGTTCACTTTCAGCAGCTCGAATACAGTGATCAACTAATGCATATGAGCTATGACAATGATGAGGAAAGTGCATCAAAGTTAGAAGTAAGTGAAGGATATTTGCCTTTTTGTTTTGATTTGTTTCATTTCATCAGAGATAACTACCATGCAATCAGAAATCAAATGTCAACATGTCTTGATTTGAATCATCTTGAGAGCAATGAAAATTTTGTTCAAGACTTCTCATATTCAGATTTTCATCCCCTGAAAGCCATTGATTCTCAAGTTGCAGCTGAAGACTTGGAAGTGGACACACATGATTTAATGATTCAAGGTGACTCCGTACCATTTTGTTTTGAATCATTTCAGTTTTTGAAGGGTAGATTGCATAGTAAATCTTCAAATGAACAGCCTATAACAAATCAGCAATCTCTTAGTGTTAATGTTGAGGATGAGACAGATAACAAAATTCTTGAGTAGCCTGTAGCATTAGATTTGCGGCCACCAAATGAAATTAAAGGGCAGATTACAGATGAAGTTGTGGAAGACGAAATACATGATTTGATGATCCAGGAAGATTCTATACCCTTTTGTTTCGAAGCATTTTAGTTTATAAGGTAGAATCTTCGTAAAATCTCTTAAGAAAAAGATGAACAGCTAGAAGGATGTCATACATTTTCAATGGATACATTACAGTAGTCTTTTCAAGTTTTTCATGATCCAATAGCTGATGTTTTGGATGAGGTTTGCAGTCAAAGTCTTTCTCCATTGACTATATGTGAGCTTGAAACGTGTATTGATACAAACTTGATCCGGTAGCCGGTTTCTTTGTCATTTTCAGCAGAGGTCTCGTCACAAGGCTCAGATCAAAGTTTGCATTCATGGTATGAGGAAAAGAGAATTAATCCATTGGATGAGCTAAGTTCTAGTGTACTTAAATTTCAAGATCCTTATGCATCGGTTTTGGAGGCGGATAGAGGATCCATATCATTCAATGGATCTGTTTCCAAGTTGTCATGGGAGTTGCCTTTCAGTAGTTCTCTCTTGTTGTTCATAAGTGAGCACTTGTGGAAAATTCGAACAGCAGATGGAATACTTACTTGGTTGCATTGGTTGTTTCATTTCACTTGATCGGGTGATGAATGAAACTGTTAGAGTAGGTTTTGATGAATAAGATCCACTTTGAGCATCATTTCCAGTTTTTCAGTTGTGTTTAAGTATTGAATCAACTTTTAGTTAAGTGATAGTCAATTTGTGTCGTCCGAGTCATCAGTTTTCAGTCATGCATTTTAGTTTGAGTTTTTGACTCCATTGCCCAATGGATGAAGGCATTGTCTGCTCTCCCAGAGATCTGCTGTTCGTAGCACCTCCAAGGAGCTACGATCCCCATTGGAGCCAATGTTAGTGTCAGTCTTTGCAGCCTTCCTTCAGTGATCAAACATGCTCTTACAAAGTGATTTTAAGGTGTCAAGGTCAAATTTTGTCATTTCAATAAGTCTTCAAGCAAAATTTGGTCACTAGGCATTAGGTCTAGGGTTTGTTTTCACTCTTTTCAAAATTGTCCAAATATAGGTCCATGTCACCATTCAGCTAAGTGTACCATTATTCAAAGGGTTTTCATCATCATGTCAAGTTCCATTGGGTCATTTTACAACTTGTTCATGCCTCAGTTGTGCCTAGGTAAGGTCCATTTCCCTCTCCTAGGGTTTTGGAGGTAATTTCTCTTGGATGGTCAAATAATCGAAAACACTTGTATCCTAATGTTCACACACCTTCCCCTATCCTTAATGTACCTTATTAAACACTTCCCATCACTGAGATCCCCCAAATTCCTCATTTTTGCACAAACCCTAGTTTCTTGCTACAACCTGGCAATTTTCTAGGTTGGGCCTGTGTTTTGCCCTTTTGGACCCCTTCCCCTCACTCCATCTCTGATATTCCACTTTCCCCTACTTCCTAACATCCCTCCCTACTTCCAAAAATTTTCCCAAGAATTTAGAAGCCCCTTATCCCCTTCATTTCGCTTCATTTCGATAAAATTCCTTGTTTCACATATCGGGATAGGTTTCACTAAAATGATTTTCTGGGAAATAAAAGATGAATTTTAGAAACATGAGAGAGGTTTTTGTCCAAAATAGGCCAAGAAAAAAAAACCTCCTTCACTTTTTACACATGTGTCATGGTTTTAGAGAAATGTCAACAATACAATCGCCTCGGGAGAATTGATGCACCTCTGAAGTGACCTTGGGAAAATCAAGTTTTATCCTAGCTTGGTTGGCCAAATAACTTTCTTGATGAGTCAAAGGATAACTAGAAAAAAATATTTTTCCAATGCACTATCATGAACTCAATTTGGAGTTGAGGAAGGCATTCAAAAGTTGACTGCAACAGAACTCTGCCTTGAGACAGCCTCATTTGGCACATTTTGACCAGTCTTGGGAGATTTGATTTTTGACAAGGAAAATGAACTAAAAATTGAACAATTTCAATTGGGTTGGAAAGTAGACTCAAATACCTTTCCAACGAGCTATCCTTCACATGATTTAGACACCGGGAAGGCCTCCAAAATTCTCCTGCAAAAAGGAACTATGCACAGGCTCTATGCGTCGCGTGCCTCAAGCCCAGTGCGCCGCGTGCACCTTGTGCGCCGTGCGCCTCGCACGACGCATAGGATTGGGAGGTCCAAATGAAAAATGGCTTGCATTTTTGGATTTGTCATGAAAAATCATGAATTTTGGTACTTGGACAAGAAATTTTGGCAAGTTTTGGGTCCCCAAAAGGTCAAAAAACATGCAAAAAATGACCTCACTGCCCCTTTTTGGACACACATGTAGCAGTCTTGGGAGAATGCACTTTTGGAGGGGCAAATGGACACCAAATTGGAAAATTCCACTTGGGCTAGAAAATAGACAGTCAGGGCTTTCCAACAAGCCAATCTGAGCTCAATTTGGACTCCTTCAAGTGCCCCAAAAGTAGGCTGAAAGGCGTGTGACGCATAGAGCTCAGGAGCGCAGCGCATAGAGATTTTTGGTCAAATTTTCTTCCAGCTCAGAAATTCGGCCAGTTTGACTAGTTTTGATTTGTGATGTAATTTTTGACTTCTCTTGATGTAATTGATTGAACATTATTTAATTTTGACACTTAGTTACTTTTTCTATAACATTCATTCACCAAAGTGTGAAAATTTAATGAATGAATTGGTTTCCTACCTTATAGAGGCAAGTTGTTTTGACTGCCTAGATTGTAGTGCTTTGTTTAGAGTTGGTTGAAATAGCTCCTAGGATGATGAGATCGACCCCTAGAGGCAAGGGAATGGGTTGGCTTGCCTATATTATGTAATTTCTCAATCATTTTCAGGGGTTGGAGAGGTTGGACTCTTGGGAAAAGCTTGACACTCTATTGTACATACTTTATCTGCATTTTTGGCAAAGGGAAGACCAAGGTTTTGCAGCACTGTTTGGGATTCATGTGGCTTTATGTGTTGATGGTGTGCTTCTTTCAGTATTTGTAAGTTGCTTATGTGTATCACTTTCCTTCTCTTATCTTCTGCGATTAAACAAATGAAGTGTTAAGGTAGAATCCATAATCTGCTATGCTCTGCCTTTAAGTTTGTTTGATTTTCCATGTTTTCATCTGTTTATGGAGAATCCTTGAAAGTTTCTTGCTCTCTTTAACTTCTCACCAGTCAGATCTAGCCATTCATTCTCTTTAAAAGCATCAAGACAATCGCCTACCTTGCCCCAAGTAGACCTCTGCAAAAACTGTGCCTCATCCCCGCACCCAAAATTGCCTTTCCCTTGAATTCAACTAAACTCCAAAAAATCAAGTTCAAACTCCTTGTACTTCATACCTAGCCTAAAATTAATTATCAATTTAGTCATCTCGAGCCTCATTGATTACCTTTTGCTGAGATTTACTAGGAGAGAGCCCTCTCCTGTCATCGTAGGGCTAGCCACGAGGCTGAGCGTGGTTTGATGTAGCCTTGAGTTTTACCTTATTTCAGCCTAAGGTAAATTTGAGCGCTAATAGTTGCAACCAATCGTTCAACTTCAAAGCGTCCATCTCATCGTGGTTCAAATTGATATCGAATTTTTCTTCCATTTTAAACAAGGACTGTGATTGTTCACAAGACTTGAACTAGGTTTATCTTTTTCAGGTCCTTTCTTTCACTGGTTCTTTGTTTCTCCCTGATCCTCTAATCCCCATTCTTATTTGTCCTTTGCATTCAAGCTGATCCTCTGATCCCCATTCTTATTTGTCCTTTGCATTCAAGTCGCCATCTTCTCCAAATATACCCAACTTTCTATTCAAATCCACCATGAGGAGACTTACATTACAATTGATATTTGTGACTTGTTGTTCCAACCGCATGAACCTCATCTCTAGATGATCACGAAGTTGGTTTATTGTTCATCAACCATGATTAAGGTTTTACGATTCTCAGCCCTGTAGATCTAGATCCATGCAATCTCCACTAAATACCCAAAGAAACCTGATCTGATACGAAATGATCTATAAACTTACATGGATATTCCACTAGACAGTTCATCATAATAAATCTGACAATATTAAATTAAAAATCTGAAATTATACATCATTACAGTTTTATTTAATTTCTAGATCTGTAGATTTTACTGTAATTAGTGCATGCATGTGAATGGAAATTATGTAGAAAAGTAGAGAACAAAAAAATAAGCTCTCTCACACACACATATATAAGACATAATATATGCTCTCTGGGAAACCCTTTCGGGAGAAAACCTAGCTAGAAGATGAGGTTTCTTCGCTCTCTTTCTCTGTCTGGAAATATGGTTGCAGGCACAAAGAAGTAATGCTCATGGTCTGTGGGATGCTATAGTGTACAAATCCTCTCTTTGTGCTCTACCTCCTATCTGTCTTGGCTATCTTTGCTCAACTATGGAAAAAAAAGTCTCTTGAAAGAATGGAATGCTTCTTCCTTCTAGTGGCCTAGTTATAACATAGCTTGATAGGCTACTAGTGGTTAAGTTTGATTACATCAACTCTTAACAAAAGTTACAATATAGACTCTTATAGAGTCTTTTACATCATAATAATGTGTCTAGCCCATTTTCTATGAATAATGGGGGCTGACGCGACATCCTCCCAAACTATAGGTGTGAAAACATGGAGGTCAACTTCTCAGTGCCATAACTTTTGCATATGGACTCAAATTGACGTGCTTCTTATGTCGTTGGAAACATTTTTGTGTGTAAAACAAAATGAAATGGTGCTACATTAAAATGAAAATTTTTTACCCCCAAAAAGTTTGTTTGATGCCTCAAAATACTCTTGGATGGTTTTGGACCCGTTTTTCCAAACCGGCTTCATCGGTTAAAATGGTCCCATGAGCTGATTCCTCCCATTTTTCCACTCTAAATGCATCGAGATGGATGAAAAACAATATAATGATACAATATGGATCATTAAGGAATCAAAGGTCGAGATATATGTTACCAGGGGTTACCTAGGGTGTTATAGAAGAGATAAAGAATTGATTTCTAGGTGCTACATGATCGAGTATATTTGCTACAAGAGAAATAGAGTTGCTACAGGAGAGACTGAGTAGGTGCTACAGGAGACAATTTTCATGCTACAAGAATGTCCGAGAGGGAAAAGGGGCCCTATCTTGAGCATTGTTGGCCACAAAGCCTTAGAATTTTGAAGGAGTCTGCAAGGAAGGGGTAAGTACTTGATCCTCTTCACCTCCTGCAAACCAAAAATTTTGTAATTTTTTACAAAATTCTTCCACTAAACATCCTATAGTGAAACCTTGAGAACAAAAAATTTGAAGTGTGGAGTTTTCATGTGAGGATGAGCATTATGATGGGAGAATAAACTTGTTTTGAAATTGGCATACCATTTTTCACCTCACTCATCAACATGAAGCACTCCTCCTCTTGCCATAAGTTGAAATCCTAAGTGCTCTTAAATTGATAATTGGAAGCAAGGTTCCCTTGCACAAACCTTGAGAGCACATGGACAAATTTTGTTGACATGGATAGAGAATATTTTATGAACTTGAAGAGATAGACATGGATGGCTTTGCAGAAGAAGAAGAGGGTGGCAAAGAAAAAAGAAAAGGTTGAAATAGAAGAAAAGTCCATGAAAAAATTATAACAAAAGATAAAAGGAGAATAAGAAGCAAACTAAAGAGATAACCTCCCTCCAAGCCAAAAGAAAGGAGCCCCAAGCCTCTCAGAAGAAGCCAAGCACCAGGGGAGCCATGACCAAACAACTGAAAGAAGAATTTTCCTTGCTACAAAAAGGCAGAAAGTTGCTATAGGAAAGTGTTGGACAACTACAGGATAGATTAGGGAGGCCACCAGGGCCATGGATGAGGCACGATTAGGTCACTAAGTTGCTCAAAGGATGAACAACATTTTCAGTAGGGGGTATGATGGGCCTCCAAATTAGATACAATTTGAGGCCCATCTGACCATCCTTAAGCACATTAAACCTCTCTTTTTGCATTTTATGGCTTATTTTGAGTTATAATGTGTCCATTAGAAGGTTTATACATAATTGCATATTTGTGCCTAATATTATTTAGTTTTGTAGATTATTTTGAGAATGTTGCACAGATTATGAAGATTTTGAGGATGAGATAATTTAGGGACTTACTCCCTGCTACAAGAGGACCAATATTGGATAATAAATGAATAGGATATTATGAAATTATTGCACAAATTATGGAGCTCCAGTGGTTGAGAAAATTTAAGAATGTGTTCCCTGTCATTTAATGCAAATTCCTAGTGTTGGGAACTAGATCCACTTTTTGAGAGATTTTGGAGGGGAAATTTTCCTCCTTTCAAGGAAAATGTTTTCTCGTCACTTTGTATAAGTAGCAATACAAATTTTCCTCTTGGGGCATGTATTTCTTAGTCTTCTTGTGGAGAAAATGAAGCATAAAATTTATGGCTAAATCAAGAAAACTCATAGCTTGAAAACTTAGTATGTTAAAATACACACAAGTATTTGTAAAAATAATTTATTAATATATATAAAATGTACAAGTGATGAATTTTACAATGAGGACCCGCATTTATATACCTAAGTAGGTGTCCTTTCGTGAATGGGCATGTCTTTTAGACATGCCTTTTCACTTAACTCAATGACTATTTAACCTAATTAATATTTGATTATTTAATATTTTTATTTATTTTATTTATTTACTTGTTATGAATTATATTCATACATAGCCCCTTCCTTCAGAAGCTTTGTACTCAAAGCTATTATTGATGGCAATTGTCTTTGTTGTTGTCGTCTCGGCATATGGGAAGGTGGAAGGCCTCTCGTCACGGTGGTCGCTATTAACTCTACTTTGAGTCCAAGTTGCCTTTTTTTTAAGAATGTTTTTTTAAATAATAATTTTGTTCTTTTTCAATTTTATTTTTTTTAATAATTATTATTATTATTTTAATAAGATTATATTATATATATATGTGTGGTGTGTGTGTGTGTGTGTGTGTGTGATAAAGTTATAATACATATTTATTACCATATAACTTTATATGTATATTACCTTATAAGTATTACGACCTTACTACATTACCACATTACTGACAACAGTCACGATGCTTTGTTGATCATTTGACAGATTTGTGACAGCTATCCGAACAAGGGACCACGAGCCTGCACTTAGTTAACCATTTGACGGCTACCCAAATAAGGGAGCACGGGCCTGCACAAATGTTCATTGTGTAATGTGCATACATTGTAGCAAGTTCTAAAGTGTCCACCACATAAATACCCTCTCCCTTAGTCTTTCTAGTTGCCATTAAATTGGTGTCCATTAAGTATCGCAACTAGTTTCTTAGAATCAAATACCAGTTTTTTTTTACGCTTCCATGAAATCCAAGTCTGGAAACCCCATGTTTGTCTAGAATCGAACAAGTTTTGAATCCAAGGCAGAGTCGCTTCAAATTCCATTGAGAAAATGGACCTTGATCTCATTGTTCGATCCAATTCAAACTGGGGTGACGTATCACTGGTCCTGCACAGGCGTGACAACTCATTGTCCCTGCAAACCATAATATTAATACCTATTAACTGCGTATTTTTTTCTATCTTACTTTTTTCTTTTTGTATCCATCTAATGCCAAAAGCCCTTCTTTTTCCCGTAATTAGTAATATACGCGACCCGCATTTTTTTGAGCTCGGTATATTGAAGCTAATATATATATGATCCAGATTTAAACAGAAACGCAATGAAATACAAAGATAACCATATACACAAAGATGCAACGGAAATAATACTTCATTTCATTAGTGGAAAATACTAAAATATGTTTACAACCGGAAATAGAAATAAACCAGCTAGGGCGATGGTAGCTTATCTCTGAGAAGAGATGTGTGGCTACATGCCTCTGAACTGTGTTACAATGAGTCTCAAAGGCCTATTTATTGTTGAGAAACAATGGAAAAACCCTTCACAGTCCAAAACCTAACCCTGGAAGATGAAACACCAAATTGTGGGCCCCATTTTTGGGTAAGTTGGTACATCAACTTCCCGGGGTCGCGAATTGGTCGTCTTATCTTTGTTTGACATGCATGATAGCCCGTTGGAAAGATCTCTCCGAGGACTGCGACGGAAAAGACGATTTTTAGACAAAAAAATCATTAATGGTAGATTTCCCAAAAAACGTCGTTTAGGGCCTCAAAACGGCTCCGGAAGTTTAGGACCCGGAAAATTGCTAAAAATAGTAAAATGTGCTATAATTAAGGAAATTGAAAGAAGCACTAGGGGGGATCCACGTGGAATTAGTGGGTGGCCACCAATATCCACTTGGATCATTCCTCCCCCCTTAGGAAGCAATGGTCCCCATTGCGTTGAGTTCCTCCATCTTCTAAACTTGTCCTGCAATCTCTGATGTGTCCAATAATGGTGGGAAGCATGGTCGACGACAGTCCACATTGAACACTTGGTGTAGGCGAAGGAATGGAGGAATGATGTGCGCCAAAGAATTGTTTCCCGTATCCTTGGTACTGGTGTAAGGACCATGTTGGAGTGGTCTGAGCTTCTGATGGGTTCTGGTAAGGCGTTCTTTCTGTCGATGCAACTAGACTTTGTTGCCCACCTGAAACTTGTGTGGTACCCCTGTGCGTGAAGAGAAGTTGTTCCTGTGTTCTGTCATGACCGTATCCCTTTGCTGTTGCTGCTGCGTGGAGGAACCCTTTGCGGGGGTTATGGATGTAGCAACGATCTTCCCCTTACTTTGGGGGTGAACCAGACAGGAAATAAATTTCCTAGTCTGTGATATGAGTTTGCTACCTTTCTTAGCAATGATCAAAGAGGCGGCGGTAGGTGGGGCTACCTCCGGTATCCTGTATAATGAATTATCCAAAGAAATAATGTCAGCACGAGGACTTGACTCATACACAGCATGTCGCCTCCACAAGTATGGTTGGCCTAATAGTACATCACAAACATCCAGAGGTGTAACATCACACAGTACCTCGTCTGTGAATGGTTTGATGTTGTAGGGAAGGAGGTACTATTGGCGAACTTTGAGATCTCGTCCTTCATGAAGCCACCTGATACTGTACGGCTGTGGGTGTGGTGTAGTCGGTAGGCCCAACCGCTTCACGACCTCTGCTAAAATAAGGTTCTTTTGGCTGCCACTATCGACAATGAATTGCAGCGGCGAACCCTTCACCTACATCTGTGAGTGGAAAAGACGTTCCCCCCCCTCTGTCTCTTCGGGCTCATTCTTCTGGATCTTGGCAGTGGCAACAGTGGCGCTGGGATCCGCATCAATGATCTGTTTCCCTTTGCCATTCCCCTTGTCGGGTTCTGGTTCAGGGTCAGAACATGCATCTGATTTAGAAGCCTTCAATTCGGCCACCAATGACTGCTTGGTCCGACACTCACTTGTGTTACGAGTGGGACTCTTGTGGAACTCGCACCACTTTCCTGTGTCCTTCTTCGGCTTTGTGGTGTTGTTCTTTTCTTGTGGCTTTGACGGGTTGTCCTGGGTCACCCCGCCTTGGCTTTGTCCTTT
>APFE031327847.1:152350-185969 GCA_000404065.3 Pinus taeda | reverse complement strand
AGAGAAATACCCATCTAGCAGATTTAACCATTTATCTACGGCATCTGCGTCTATTTTAACCTCGAAGATGGGGATTTCGAAATTAACTTGTACCTTAAAGGGCGTGGCGTTTCCAGAGTCGTTGCTGGAAGCCGACGCGTCACCTCTAGGTAGCTGCTGAAGGATCTGCGCGAAGCTATCCATCATCGCGTTCCTTTGCCGCTCGAGTGCTTCTTCGAGCAAGATTTTGATAGGATCTCCTTCCCCCTCGTCTTTCTTCTCATCCGCCATGGGAGGCCGTCGGGATTTGCGAGGTTGGTCTTGCAAAGGTTCAACCAGTTCAAACCCTAACTCCTTATATCCCGACCTCGTTGGGGACATGCAAAGAAAAACAGAGAAAAAGCAAACCGCTCTGATACCACTGATCTAGATTTAAATAGGAACGCAATAAAATACAGAGATAACCATATACACAAAGATGCAGCGGAAATGGTACTTCATTTCATTAGTGCAAAATACTGAAATATGTTTACAACCGGAAATAGAAATAAACCAGCTAGGGTGATGGTAGCTTATCTCTGAGAAGAGATGTGTGGCTACATGCCTCTGAACTGTGTTACAATGAGGCTCGAAGGCCTATTCATTGTTGAGAAACAATGGAAAAACCATTCACATTCCAAAACCTAACCCTGGAAGATGAAACGCCAAATTGTGGGCCCCGTTTTTGGGTAAGTTGGTACATCAACTTCTCGGGGTCGTGAATTGGTCATCTTATCTCCGTTGACGTTGCATGATAGCCCGTGGACAGATCTCTCGAAGGACTAACGGCAGAAAAGATGATTTTTAGAATAGAAACATCATTGGCAGGTAAATTCCCAAAAAACGTCGTTTAGGGCCTCAAAACGGCTCCAGAAGTTTAGGACCTGAAAAACTGCTAAAAATAGTAAACTGTGCTATAATTAAGGAAACTGAAAGAACTGAAAGAAGCACTAGGGGGGATCCACGTGGAATTAGCGGGTGGCCAATATCCACCTGGATCAATATATGACCCAGTGATCTGTATGGATGTAACGTATTAATTATATATATAATTCGTATGTGATTTGAGCCGGTGTATATATACCCGCCGAGTAACAGATTGGCACAGCGTGATGGACATAGCATTTTAAATGATTTTCGGGATGCCGCATAGTTTGGTGTAGAAGACTTTTCTTTTCCCCATTTCATCAATTCTTCCCCTTTGTACTCTGCATCTTCATTATGTTCATTTTTGTGTAGTTCCTCATCTCTACTGGAGCTTTCACCCGCGAACTCATCTGAAGTGTCTATTGGACTATACGAACAATCAATTAGTACGTCATCGTAAAATTTATTGGACTATTCATAAATCCTTCCTAGTTGACATCTCGTGAATAAGTCATGAGTTTTTTCATCGTATGCAAATGCCCATGGTAGCAGAAATCTCCATGCCAACTTTCTTATATCAGAACAATTGGAAGCACTGGTTGTAACCTTTGTGATGCATTTGCCCATAAAAATGCTACTGATATTGATCGTCAACATTTCTGATCATGACAACTCATACATATTTACTTGGCCATGGCAAACAAATATAATAATATCATGCGCATTTGTAATGTACAAACCGAAATAGAGGTTGGGCATACATATTCGGTGGTCTTGAAATGTGAGCAAAATCTCACCTTCTAAATTAAAAACATTAAGGCTTATCATGCATCTCATCTGGATGTGGCAAATGAACAACTTTCTCTTATATAAATAATAAGGGCAACCCAACATTTCAATATTGGTTGTTTTTATTATTTTGGCTACTTCACCAGATATATCCAAGATCTACATTCTAGAATTCAATTATTGCCACATAATTCTGTCAGTGTCGCAAAGTTCCACGCAGCCAATTCGCTGTCATGGATAAACATGTATGTAAATTCGCTTGCGTAGCTTTCCCGTGTGTTTGGAATAAATTCTAAATAATACTTCTTCCTTTGTCTTGCTTGCACATCCCCTTGTCATGAAGTTGTATCTTTCATCTTCCATGTCCTTGTCCACATCACTCGTTACATAATCAAGATTAATGCTACCCACTTCACTATCCTCATCACTATCACCATCGTCAATATACTCATGACAATCTCCACCAAAGACATAACTTTCAGACTTCTCATCTCCAATTTTCATATAACTACTTTTACTATCTTCCTCATCACAACCGTTGTTGGGATTTTCTTCATGTGGATCTTTGTCACTACGACCAAGTTTATTTTCACCTTTATTAAAAGTAGTGTTTTATGCCTTATTCTCATCATTTTGATCATGGTTTTCTTCCTTATTATTGATTTCCTTTCGACATTCATTAACTTCTGCAATTGATTTTTCTAATCGCTGAAATGCTTCTTGAATGCTAAACTGTTCAACTTAATCGAGATGTGAACGTAATGGCACATTATGCGGCAAACAACGTTCAAAGACCCGCATGATTATATCGTGTGCTGTGGCTCTGATACCACTGAAGCATAAAAACTATTGCTGAAGCAAGAAAACTGATAGCTTGAAAACTTAATATGTTAAAAAACACACAAGTATTTGTAATAATAAAATTAATATATATAAAATGTATAAGTGATGAATGTTACCATGAGGACCCGCATTTATATACCTAATCAGGTGTCCTTCCGTGAATGGCCATGTCTTTTAGACATGCCTTTTCACTTAATTCAATGACTATTTAACCTAATTAATATTTGATTATTTAATATTTATATTTATTTTATTTATTTACTTGTTATGAATTATATTCATAACAGAAAACTTGTTATTTAGCAGCTTCACTTTCATTTCTAGCAGGAATGTATTTGGATTGATTCAAATAATGAAGTTTGGAGAAATTTTTAGCTTCAAAAGCTTGGTTTCCTTCATAGGACTCTGAAGTTTCCTTGGGATTGGCAATCCCAGGAGCCTCAAATCCCTCTTGTGCAATTTCTTTATTTCCTTTGAATGTCTTTTTCACTTGCATCTCTTATTTCTGCAATTACTATTCATGCTTCTGTTGTTGCAAATCATATTGGTTAAATGATTAAAGCGAGTTTTTTTATAGGTTTTTATAGAGTCACAAGCATGATGCATCCTTATAACAACTTTGAAAATTCATATTCATCATTGAGTTACTTGGATTGGTTTACTAGTTTACAAATCTAGAATTTATGGAAGTTCCTTGTAGCAAAATAGTAGTAATTTTATGCTATTTTTTTAGAACGTGTTAATTAGTTTCATTTGAGTTGATTCCACTTGTATTGGGTCATAAAAAAATTCAAGTTAATAACAAAATTTACCCCATATCATTTGCACTTGATTAGGTTAGGCATTTGGTAAGTTAACTAGCTCATTAGTTCTTGAAATTCCAGTTTTTAGAGTAGTATTTTTATGCATTTTTTTAGCACATGTTAGCAGGGGTATTTTGGAGTGACTCCACTTAGAATTGACTACTAGGACATCCTACTTAATAACAAATCTTTTCCCATCTTATTTTCATTTGATTTACTTGGAAATTTGGTGAGTTATCTCACTCCTGTAGCAAAACAGGGCCTCCTGTAGCACCTCCTGTAGCACTCATGTAGCACGTGTAAACTTGACCATAACTATTCCAAAAGCTTGGTTTTTGTCCCTTAGGCTTGAATAACGACCCCTAGGCTCCAAAACCATGATTGATTAAGATTAAAAACCTCTTAATCCTTGCCTCTTTTCCATTGCCATTCACCTCTACAGTTGTGGTTAGTGGACATATTCATGACTTGAAGAGCATAATGATGATTTTCACGACTATTTTATGGAGCACCTTATGAACTTCGTTGACAAAATATATCTTAGATTCAGTGATTGAAGAATGATTTCATTTTGTTTCATACATCTTAAGCTATGGTCCCATTTCCAACATTGTTATTTCTATTGCATAGACTAGGCTTCCTTTTGATGTACCATTTACACTCTGCAAATAGGTTAATGTTTACATTTCTGCAAATATGATTAACTCTTACATTCATGAAAAGTAGAATAGCCTTTCATTTTTGCAAAAGTAACTAGGATTTCCTCTCTGCAAAAGTAATTAGGTTTCTTTTCTGCAAATAGAGTAACATTTCCATTTTTGCAATTAGTTTAGGCTTGGATTTCATGGCATTCACTTCATTGCATCAGATCAACGAAAGAAGGACACATTGCATGATGCACATATAGTGTCAACACCTCTTAAGTTTGTATTAACCCTAGGTTGATAATTTAATTTGGTAGCCTTGGGAGTTGCAATATTGGGGCTCATCATGGAGGTACACCATATCTCCCAATTCAAAGTTGTGCTACACTTTGTGCTTGTCTGCGTATAATTTCTATTAATTTTGAGCCATTTGTAGATTGTCCTTGAGGACCTTTAAAATATACTGGCTTTCCTGAATCCTATCCTTCGCCAGAGGTGTCAGACTATCCCCAAATAACTTATCTGCAAATTTCAAGTCATCATACCCATATAACACTTTGAAGGGTGTCATGCCTATGGACATGTGGAAACTGGTGTTGTAGTAATGCTCACCTAGATGCAACCACTTTAACCATGCCTTTCACTAGTTGGTTACATAATTCCAGATATAGCCCTCCAACCATTTCATGACTATCTTTGTCTTTCCATCAGGTTATGGGTGGTAATTGGTGCTTGGTGTCATCTCAGTTCCCACAAGTCTGAAGAGTTATTGCCAGAAGTCACGCATAAATTTACTGTCATTGTCATTGATGATGGTATTTTTCCATGTAATCTAAAGACCTATTTGAAGAATAACTCACCCACCTTTGTTGTTGAGTATTTTGATGGTATGAAAAAGAAATGAGTGACTTTTGTGAGTCAGTCTACTACCACATATATACAATCTTTGTCCTACGCTTGAGGTGGCCCAATGATAAATTCCATGGAAATGCTCTCCCATTTCTACTCTTAGATAGGTAGTGGTTGCACTAAACCTACTAGATTAGTGTGTTATGCTTTTTCCAATTGGAAAGTGTTGCATTCCTTCATGAACCTCAACATATTGAGGTCCTTCCAAATGAAACTCTCCCTAATTTTCCTATAGGTTTTTACATACCCAGGGTGCCTCACTAAGGGTGAGATGTGAGCTACCTACATAATTTTTTCCTTGAACTATAATTTTAGCACTAGATACATCAAGTTTTTGTAGTAAATGATATCATCCATAACCTGGTACCTGTCCTCATGAATTAATCCCTCCATAATCTGATACGAAAATTTATTCTTTGAATACTCCACAAGCAGTAGAGACTTCCAATCATCTACCATATTTGTGAGTGAGAGACTGGGTGGCGTCCTTGAAAGAGAATTCACCACTATATTATTTTTTCCTTTGATGTACTCTATCTCAAAGTCGTAGGCCTACAATTTACCGATCCATTTTGTTGCCTCTCACTAAGCTCCTCTTGTTCCATGAGGAACCTCATGTTGTTATGATCTGTCTTTATTTGAACCTATTCCCCACCAAATATTCCTTGAATTTTTCCAATATATGCATGATGGCCAATATCTCTTTGTCATATATCAAATAGTGTTGCTCATAATATTTGATTTTGTGGCTCTCTAACACTATGGGGTGATGGTTCTACATAAGAATTTCTCCTATTCTTGTCCCCGAAGCATTGTATTCCAGCACAAATGGTTGGGTGAAATCTAGCAGTGAAAGCATAGGTCACTTACTCATTACCTCCTTCATCTTCTCAAATGTTTCTTTTGCTTTCTCTGGCCAGTTGAAGACTCCATTCTTGGTGAGGTATGTTAGAGATGTTGTTAACTATGAGAACCCCTTAACAAGCTTCCTATAGTAGGCGCAAAGGCCATGGAAGCTCTTCAGTTCTGCTACGTTCTTTGGGGTGGGCCACTCAATGATTACCTACATTATCTCTTAGTGTACCTAAACCCCATTATTCCCAATCACATGCCCTAAGTAGATCATCTATGTCATGTCAAACTCACACTTTGACCCCTTTGCATAAAGCTCTTGTTCCTCCACAATCGTCAAAACCTCGTCCAAGTGCATCATATGCTCCTCCACAATCTTGAAGTAGATCAATATATCATCAAAGAATACCAATGATTATTTCTGCAACTGTTTATTTAACACATGGTTCATGCATGACCAGAAAGTTATGGAGGTGTTGGTTAGCCTAAATGGAATTACTAGGAACTCATGTTGCCCATAATGGCACCTGAAAGTTGTTTTTGGGATGTCCTACTCCTGAACTCAAATATGGTGGTAGCCCAAACGAATATCAATCTTTGAAAAGTATATTGCCCCCTCAGCTCATCCATCAATTCATCTATCTTGGGCATAGGATATGAATTTTTAATCGTTCCCTTATTAAGATCCTGGTAGTCAATACACATCTGCAAGGTACCATCTTTCTTCTTAGTCATGAGTACTGAATAAGTGAAAGGACTGGAGCTAGGCTAAATTTGACCCAACCTCAATAAATCCTTGATGGCCTTCTCAAATTTAGTCTTTGTAAACCTTGGGATGTTGGTAGGGGTTGGTAATGACTACATGTACATCCTCCTCCAATTTTATAACATGCTCAAAACCCCTGTATGGCGGTCTACCTGGAGAAACGCCATAAAAAAATTTTGGTGTTTACGAAGCAATACCTAAATGTCGTTGGGATGGTGTCATGGTTGGTCTAGCTGTTTGTTATCTGTAATAAGGTGCTCAACCACCCACTCAATATCACTCCTCCTTAATAATGCTTACATGTTGTTGGATGGTACTAGTCTCATTGGGTATTGATGCATGGCCCTCAAAACAACCCTTCTTCCATCTATTGGATCTTTGAATTCCATATCCATGTTTTTTTCATTCCTAATATACTTCATGATATAGTATAGCTGCTGACAACCTAACACCACATTGGTGTCTGACACATCCAACACGAAGAAGTCCTTAGTCATTATGTAGTTCCCCATAATTAGTTGTAGTTTGTGGACGTATATATTATAGTCCATCTAAAGGTTACTAAGTATGATGACCATAAAACCATCAAACTCCTCAGTAGGAATCCCTCTTTGTTCTACGATTGTTGCATCTATGAAATTGTGGGAAGCACCACTATCGATCAATATCATCACCTTTTGTCCTACCAGAACCCCTCTGACTCTGAAAGTGTGATTCCATGGAATCTTAACATAGATGGTATGATAGGGCTTTTCCCTCTGCTTATGAAGTCTCGCCTCCAACTATTTGATGCATTTTTCCCTACACATGTCCCTCCACTGACTCCTCATCTTTATCATCAATGTCATTCTCAGAGTACACCTCAATATAGTGAGCCTTGCCTAGCTTGTCCTTACCCACAAACTTATGCGGAGGTTCCCAATGTTCCTGACAGCTAAAACATATCTTCTTCTTTCTTAACTCTTTCCGCTTCTCCTCATCCACCTTTGGTTTCTCAATCCGCTCCTTCTGAAATGGCTTGACTTATTTAATCTTATGAGCGAAGGAGGGCTTAGGAGTGAATTTGTTTTTAGTGGCGACATCCTGCATGTCCTTGGTCGTGTTGATTGTTGCACAAAGTGGTGGGTTCAAATTCTTTGACCCATCCACGTAGAGGCTTTGAAAACCATTCTTCAAATAACATCACCAACCTAGCCTTTGAGGTATCTATGACCATAACTTCCAGTATCTAAAACTCTGAAATGTAGGCCTCCAGACTACATGTTTTTCTGAGCTAGGCCAGCTCCCTAAAATGAAGCTTCAAATCCTTCTTGTCAAATTGCTCAATGAGCCTCTAAGTGATATTAGTATATGAAGTGATGTTGTTGTGACCCATTGTCACCAATTCGTGGTACCACCACTGGTGGGCCAAGTGTCATTTGATGTAACTAGAAATATGTATCCAGTTTCTGTACCCATGACCAAGTTGAGCATTTAGATGACCCATCAAAGAGAGGGATGGTCACCTTCCCCAATGTCTTTTGCAGTGTATGATTCTACCTTTAAATGGTATAGGTCTACTCTTCAACCGAAGGTGGAAGAAATCCATGAAACTCATGGTAGTCTGGAACTCCAATCCTAATGCTCTATACTCCTCCATATAATATGCATAAGGAATCCATTGACTAGACTGCTTTGTTAGGTCCTCTGTTATATCATGTAAGAACTAATTCATGTTGGTTCTGGTGTTTTGTTAACTAAGCATGAATGGCTCTGTATAATAGTACAGGAATGGCTTCCCTCAACACTGTTAGATCCTTCCCCATTTATTGGTTCATTTCCGATGGAAGTTTCTTTGTTTGTCATCCCTTTCATGAAGTCTACCATATCCTTTTTGCCTTTAGCAAAATCAGTTATTGCCTTAAGCAAACTATTAAAGGCTTGTTCCTCCTTGTCACCCATGTTTAGATCTTCTATCTCAAGTGTTTCTTCTACCCCTTTTCCTTTATCTGGTGTTTCTTCACTCTCACTATATGGAATATCTTCTTCTTTAATAGGAATGGGTTCTCTATGTGCATGCCTCCTCCTGAAATTTATCCCTATAAAAGGACTTTCCTTTGTCATGACTAATGAGCCTAGGTATTGCAACAAGTATGCTACAACTCCCAGGGCTACCAACTTTACTTATCAACCCAAGGTTTGTACAAACTTGGAGGTGACAGTGCTATATGCACAACTAAAAGTGAAAGTACTACCTGTTGTCACTGCTCATCTGGCAAGAGACCCCAGGGGTTCCAAGCCAGACTTCTATTGGTCAAAATAAGCTTAACTCTTTGATGGAAGAAGAGAAAATCTGCCCTAGGTGAGAGCTACTTCTACTGCAATATTGAAGAAAACAGCATGAAATGCTAAACCATACCATAACCTAACTAACCATTCAAACAGCTATGCTAAGCATAATTGCTAAATTAACACTAATCTAATGTTGCTATCTAAGTTGCAGAAGTAAAAAAAACATTAAACTAGACTAAGGTGCAGCAAAGAAACTTAGGCTAAATCGGGTTTCAAGTGGAAAAAGCAAGCGGAGGTCAAAATCAATGGAAAGTGGATGTAAGGACATAGTAGCACATAGGGACCATTGGATCGATCAATGAACAGAAGATGGACGATGGAGATCTTATCGCGGGGCTTAAGTGAATAAATGGAGGAATGGGGTTGATGAATAGGTTGAATGACAGAGATTGTATCGCGAGGAGTTAAGTGAGTGGATTGATGAATCAAGGTAACAAATGGCCAAGATCTAATCGCGGGGATGAAGTCAATAGATGGATGGACGAGTTTAACAGGAGCAATGAACGGCTGAGATTTGATCGTGCGGGTGAAGTCAAGAGATGGACGAATGAGGTTAATAGGAGCGATGAATGACTAAGATCTGATCGCATGGGTGAGGTCAAGAGATGGACGGCGAAGATCGTATCGCGGGAAAAAGAAACATGCAGAAATGATGGAGCGGGTTTCTAAGGCGGTAAGTAGTTTCTTGTGTTCCCTTCAGGCTTTAAGCAGTATTTTGGAATTTCACATGATTAGCCTTACTACGCGACACGTAACACAAGAAAACCACTTTTATCATGTGCTCTCGGGCAGATAACATTCGTGCACTAATCCACGCGAGATTGCACGATAGTCGTTGGATTCGGCGGGGTTGATCAACGGTGGAGATCGGCCAAGCTAGTTGGTGATCGGGTGAAGCGACAGTCGTTGGATCAAGCAAGGTAGATCAACGATGGGGGTTTAAAGCACCTAAAGGTGTGGAGGTGACGCGATAATTGTCGTATCAGGCGAGGCAGATCAATGGTGGGGACTTAAAGAAGATAAAGTGAGTGGAAGACTTCACGCGAGGCAACAGTTAGAGAAAATAATGAATCGGACGGTGATTGTTTAGGTTTGTTGGTGATCGAACGACAAGGACACAATGCATGAGGAATGTGCTGAAGGTAGTTTTAAACAAAAACGACATAGAAAACCAGTGTGGATGAACAAATAACTGCATCAAATGACAAACTCCATAGCTCATGCAATAACTAGAAACGTGTGTTTTTGGGGTTGTTGTAGGGTCCCTTCCTCAAGTCATGGTCCCAGAGGGAGGAGATGAGGCTGAGACACCTGTGCACAAAATGATAGTGATCTTTTTTCTCTAGCTAACCTGCTAATTGAAAAAACACAAATGGAAGTAAACTATAGCAAATGCAGCTACTGAAGCAAATGAACAGAAAACCGTGAAACTACTTAAGCAAAGAAACAGAACAGAACTCTATGCTAGCATACATGTATAGTAAAGAGGAGCTTTGGCTGCTTGGGTCAGGCCTTAACCCAAGAGCTTCAGCCCTCAAAGTTAACTCAGGGTTGGCTTAAACAGAACTCATTCTTATTATAAAAACCATGGATTACAGAGAAAACTGTCACAAGTCTTTGCAACTCAGAAATAAAACAAAGTTTTACAATAGAAGTTTGAAGTCTCTAATGAATTCCTTCCCATTAGGGAGGCTTAGCCTCTAACTCAAGAAAAAATGGTTTCTATCCTTTTCACTTGCTCGACTTTCTTCTAGTCTTCAAAGTGATGGTTGTTTGCATTCCGATGATGGAGGAATATTCGAATGGAGGGGTAGTAAATGAGGAAGATTTACCTCCTATAGTCACTCTCCCTTGTCCCATTCTAGTTTTACCAAGGTCTTTTCCATAGTTCCTTGCTTTTATCCTTTATACCTGCTTTTATCCTTTATTCCTGCATTACATGCACATTAAACCACAAAGCCAAATATACAACTCTAACACATTTCATAAACAAAATATAATCAAAAGTATGCAATAAGTTGTGAGAATAGTTGGTTTGACTAAGATAGGAGGTGAATTAAGGACAACTAAGGCCCATATAATTACTCAATGATGAGTCTCATCAATGAAATCCGTAACAAACTACCCTTAGACCTCACAACTATCTAAGAAATTGCTCAGATACCACTACAGGATACCCAATCAGATAACTTAGAAAAAAAAATGGAAGTTCTGAGTTTTTTAATCGTTTGTTCACTGTAGCATTTTTACAAACAATTTGTGGATCAAGTGTTGTAAGTTCGTTTCTTGCTCTTGACTCATGTAAACATATAATGTGCAGGAGTAAACACTTTTAGAACTCTTCAAAACATTAAATTAGTATTGGTATTAGACCCAACAAGCATAAAGAACATTGGTAACTAGCATAAAAGTCATAAACTTCACGAAAATTTCACTGAAATACATGTTCATAATTTACACAGTGTTATTATAGATGCTACAACCATTCTAAAGTATATTTAATATATTATATATATATTATTATATATATATATTATAATATATATATATATATATATATATATATATATATATATATTTATATGTATATATATATTATATATATATATATATATATATATATATTATATATTATATTCCATGATGGTTAACTCAATATTCATTTCAACATAGGATATACCAATTTTGAATGAGCTACAGGCAGATGTTTAACTCCTTCTCGAGCGTGTACTCATAGGAAAAACAATGATACACTTGACACATTTCAGTAGCTCCAGTCCCAACTCCAACAAGGGATAATCACATCACTTTTCTCTGATAAACTCAACCCCACATAGAATAAATTGTCCAATAATAAGAGTGAAGCAAACTAGTTCTTGTCGTCTCCATAACTGCATCCCAAACCAACTAAACGAACTCTTGAACTCGACCACATGTGGAGTGTGTACAACTAGCAATGTGAAGGAGAAAATTCAACCCTTCTACAACAAGTAACTCGACCCCCTCATAGCTTGAACTCGAATATGGAAAGAGTCAATAACTCGATCTTTGTGTAAAATGAAACTCGTCCTCTTATGGGTGGAAATTAGACCTCAAGCAACCTATTAATCATTGGTTCGAATCTATTTTTTTTAGTTAAACTTGACCATATTTGTTCTTGGGAACTTGGATCTTCATAGTTTTCTCATCAACCTTAAAACATGAGACATAAAATATCAGGTAAGATAATGAAATCAACTAATAACACTTCTCTACCTCAATGTCTCCTACAAATCATCTTCTCCCTTGAATTCTAATGGTGAAATATGTGTGATTTCACTCCTTGAACCAGTTAGGGTGAGTAGTTTCAACACTGAAACCAGAAATGGCGGCTAGGGTTTCCCAAACCATAGGCTTCTTCCTCAAAACTCTCCAAAAAGTCATTTTCTCGAAATGCAAGTGAAAGAATGAAGAAAATCTCCTCACTTTGATCTTTTATAAACTTGTGGCCACTTTTGTCGCCATTCTACCCTTATATATTTTATAAAGTCACTTTATAAAATTAAAGTGACTTTTCACTTGCCTAGGAAGTGCCCATTTTCACCCCTTAGACTTTTATAATGTTTCCTTAGGAAAATTAAGCTCCCTTATTAAATTTTCCCTACCTTAGCCTATGGGAACCATGTTAGGCTAGCAGACTCCATATGCTTCCTAAGTGGTCGAGGACATTACAATAAAAAAGTAAAGAGTAAATAATCAATTATTATTGTTGTTGTTGCTAGTGGAGCTCGAAAATAATATCATAAATTAGTTGTCAAGTGATAGTTAGAACACCACTAACATAAATTCATTAATGAAAGCTAACTCATCATCATTCTTCAAGGAAAACCATGCCACCTAAAATGACCAACTAGTGGTCGATAAGAGGGAAGACTTTTTCTCCCTACTAGATGCCTTTTAGTTAAGTTGGATTGTTAACTTGTTTCCTGGAGTTTGAGGAAGATTAACTCTTAGCCAATGAAAATCAATTTTAGATCTTAGTCCAAGACCAAGAAGTCATTTCAACTTCTCACCCCATAAGGAGTAACTACTTTAGAGGCACCCTCACAAGAGTGTTGTGTTGTTGATTACATGTGCTCTCTTGCTTATATTCTATAGACTAGGATGATTCTCTCATTTTCATCTTCAAATATATAATTATGCTAGCTCAAGTATGGTATATTAGAGCTCCTCCTTCATTGCTCATATGACAAATGCACTTATGAATTGTACATTATGGTTTTCACTGTCCTATTTGACATGCATGGGTTTGATACTTCGATGTGTTGCTATAAATTTTAAGTCTGTCATAGAAAGGGTAAACACCAAAATGGGATTTGATAATGTAATGTGTCCTTTATATAATGGGCCAATTCTAATCACTAATTAATGCACATATTTTCTACGACCTTTAATTTTTTCTTTTAGGAATTATTACAAACACTTTGAAAGCAACTGTTTCCTATTTGGCATGAAAATAAGCAGAAAATTCATGTAATAAATCAAGAGATTAACACATAGAACAAAATTTTCTAACCGAACACCACTTATCCCATCCAAATCTTTATTCAACTAAATTATGAAATTTCATACATGAGACATTAATGGAACTGGCTATAATATTTTACATGATTTCGCTGCACAAATGAATTTAACTCAGTTGTCGCACATTAGGGAAATCTAACGGTCACAATTAATCCACGACTAGATGAATCAATAGCAACAAGTCGATCAACATTGATATTAAATATGACTCCTAAAATCAATCTTGTGATCATGAGACACTTTAGTGATCATTGTAGTTGTTATTTTATCCCTTGGGTTTGGGCCATGATTAGGAAACTTTCCATATGGTTCTAAAAATTGGCTTCCTAGAGTAACAACTCCTAATGGTTCAAAAGCACTTCCATGGAAGAATACACTTGCACCATCTCCTAGATATTCAATGATATAGAACCTTCAAGTGGTCTCTCCACATTTCCAGTGGCTTTACGAACAAACTTTACTAGATCCCATATGTAAACCTTCATGTAACCAACACTTTTTTTACACCTTAGAAGCAGCAGCTTGTTTAGATACATTCAATGTATCTTTAGGAAAAAATTATTGTATATTTTCACTGCACATAATAGAATGTCTATAATATCATATTTTCCAAGCCTGTCAGGACTTGTAAAAAATTTAAACCCATTGTGGTTGTATGGAAGATGGCTAGTTGTGATCATAATGCAGACATAAACAGGTAAAAGAAAATATTAATCCTCAGTAAGTGTATTCTTAAACATTGCTAGAGTGGATTCCAACCCAGATATAATAACATCCAACCCAACCCCGGTAATGCCACGAGCCACAACAACCTTAAGAGAGTCTGTTGATATCCTGGAATCATGACCAACTGAAACTCTCAAAAGTCTTGATACATATGCATTCTTCATCTCCAAAAGCCATCCTACAAGGCCTACAACAAGTGGCTCTATTAAAATATCTATAAGACTCACTAGATCTCTCTCAACACCAACAATTGCAACCCCACAAATACCACTTCCATTATAAAGTTATTCTAAATTAGTTTTCTCTAATGTTGAGACTATACCAAAAGGCACAACAACACTGCATAATACCCTTGCTTGGTTTTGATGTCTTTGCAAATAGGCTGGCCACATCGCTAGTTTTGTAGTCCATGTCAACTTTTTCTCTTGCAGTGAAAACAATCTACTAGCATTAGGAGTAGAACAACCCCCAAGGTAAGGTGCATCCTCTTTCCTCACTCAATGAAATAAATGGGCTTTTACAGTTGCATTTTCTTTAGCAATAGAGTCATATGGTAAAAGTAATGGTAGAAATGGCCATAAAACAACAACCTTCAGTAAACTATCCTGCATCTTTGACGTGGTCATAAGAAGTGCATAATCTCAAGGGCAACATCAATGACAACACTGGAAAATTCCAATTCAGTACAATGTACAACATCTTCAACAAATCCAACAAAATGAAGCATCTCAGATCATGTACTTGGATATTGACTAACGCATGTGAAAGTTTGTATCACATTTGTGACAATCATTGCAGTGGTTAATTTGAAAGCATGCTTGGTTGTACCATGCACATACATTGATACAAGAGTTGTCAGTAGTCAAACACATATAGGTCGAGTGGTGGGGACAAATTGTTGCCATCCTCTTCGCTTGGTTTCGATTCTGAGTTAGAACATGTTTGTTCCCTTGGAGCCTCTTGTAATGTTGACTATGTAATGAGATTACCTCCTGCATTCCTTAACAGCTGGAGGTGGAAGGAAGGTGTTTTTAGGAAGGAAGGTGTTTAAAAAAAATAAAAACAAAAATTTTCTGTAAAATACCAATTTGAAATTCTCCTAATTTTCTTTAAAATTGCTGAGTTTTCAAATGATTTTTTTAGTGAGGCATTTCTGTTAATGATTTGTTCACTACTTGTTGTAGATGTATTCAAGTTAATTCGAAATGAATTACACATAACTAAATGAACATATCCATATAACAATTCATCATTAACAAAACACTCAACAATGATCCACCTCTAATACACACTATATGATAAGAGTTTGGACACCATTTATTATTGAGAATAACCTAGAAATATATCAATAGTGAACATGACGGCACACAGTCATGTAAACAATTGTTACAAAGCATAGAGTTTAGATTGGAACCTGATAAATAAGCTAACAAGTAGACTGGGATATAGTGAGTGATTTGGTGTTGGATATCAGCTCCAGAATAACAATTACAAACCCATAAATTTTTTTCTTTGTACACAGTTGTCAAGTACATTCATATGACCAAGGTTTCGACCTCCTTTCAGCAAATATACACCTTTCAATGAGCTCAGCTTTGTGATTAGTCATGGTTCCTCTAACATAACCCAAACTCAACCCTAATGGAAAACTGATACGCACAAAATATTTACCAGGAAACTCGACTTCTTAAGTAGTAGATTTCGGCCCACAAACTAGATATCTTGACCCACAAGCAAGGTAATGAGTTTGAACAATTTTTTGCAATGAAACTCAGCTAGGGAGATAGGAACTAACTCAGCCTTTGTATAGAAAGAAGCTCGTTCTCTTTTCAGTGGAACTTCAACCTCAACAACCCATAATGTACAACCACATAATCACAGGTTTGAATCCCCCTTCCTTAGCAGAACTTACCGAGATTTGGATATGGATACTTGTCCTTCCGTAGATTTGTCTCCAACATGAAAGAATGAGATAGAAATATCAAGTAAGATAATAAAATCAACTGATCACACTTCTTTACCTCAAAATCTCATGCAAATCATCTTCTCCTTTGAATCCCAATGGTGAAACTGAGTGATTTCACTCCTTGAACCAATTAGAGTGTATAGTTTCAACACTCAAACCAATTATGGTGGCTAGGGTTTTCCAAACCCTAAAAACCTCTCCAAAAACTCTCCAAGAGCTCTTTTCTCTAAAACACAAATGAATGAATGGAGAGAGTCTCCTCACTTTTTTTCTTTTATAGACTTGTGGCCATTTTTTCCACCGTTTTACCCTTTTAACTTTTATAAAGTCACTTTATAATATTTTGACTTTATAGAGTTAAAGTGACTTTTTACTTACCTAGGAAATATCCTCTTTTCACCCCTTGGACCTTTATAATGTTTCCATAGAGGAATTAAGTCCCCTTATTAAATATTTCCCCACATTAGCCTACGAGAACCATGTTAGGCTAGCGAACTCCATCATGTGCTTCCTAAGTGGTCGGGGACATCACATTGTTCGTAGATGAACACCGCCATGCTCCTCACCATTCAATGTAGAAGAGACACACATTAACCATGTAGGCTTTGAAGTTGCTAAGATTAAGAGGAGCTCATTCAACAGATGGGAAATTGTTATCATCTTTGTCCATAGTTATTACATTAAGTAACATAGGGTAACCAACATATTCAAAAGGTTACAACACATCTCTATATCTCCTATATAATTACATTTCCCTTTCAATAGAAGTAATAGCCTCCCAACTTGCGATGTGGCTTGAGTCATTCATAGGCTTTTTGAACTACAATCATTTTTTTCTCTTCCTTCTATATTTTTATCAAGATGATATTTCATAGCTAGCTTCAGATATAGTTGTTTCAACTTTTCTTCATCTACACGTCCAATGAGCTTACCTTTAATGCTTCCATGTTTTTGCATGAAAATATCAAATTCATCTAAAATAACCCTTCATGTTGAAGACTGTAAGTCATCAAATTCATGTTGTACTCTTCTCCTCCTAACCCTCATGGTGTTCGCTATTCTCATACTTCTAGAGTCAATGCATTGTGTAGATTTCCCAACATCAATATAAATTGGGCATGTTTTGATGTTTTGTCTTGTCTCTATATGGAACTTTTACTCAACCTGCATAGTCCACTCACTAATATGTTGGCAATCAAAATATTCCCTTAAATAAATTCCACACATATTAGTACCTAAATTTCCACCGTGACTAATTTTAACCCAATACCAAATAACAGTTGCATCATTGCAATTTTGTAGGTACTCAAATGCTTGATCAATTTGCCTCAACCCTTGTCCATTCTCGCTGGTTACGAATAGTGGTTGCAGTATTTTCCAAGGATTTATGTACAATGTATAGGATAATAGGAAGACCCTCAACCTTCATAGAACTAAGCAAAAGAGCAACACCACTGCAAGTACATGGAGAAACCAGGGTTGCATGTTTTTTTCTCTTTCATTTGCTTCAAGAAGCATAGCATTCCCTCCTAACTCAGTAATAATGCTCTCTAATCCCATCTATAGGTCCAATATCTTATGGTTTTTCTTATCAGTGTTCTCTAGTAGGGTTGGAGCATCAAACATAGACTTTGGGGCATCTTCCCTTAAGCATGAGATCTCATCCTCCCGACTTTTCAATTGTAAATTCAGACATTCTATTTCTGCAATGAGCCCTTATGATAGTTGATGCAATTCCTAATATCTCTTGATTATGTTTGAGAATTCAGCCACAAAATTCTCACGATAAGATTCCAAACTCTCCAATTTTGTCTATTTTTGGTATATATCAATTTCCATTTCCTCCAATTCCCTATAAAGGTTTTACAATTCTTAGTTTTTGGTTGACAATGCATCATGTAGTGATGTGATCTCTTCTTACATCACATTAGGATATGCCTCATGTGTTTTGGGCTAATCTACACTCAGTTCCAAAGATTCAATGTGGCTTTCCAGCTCATAAAATTTTCCCTTGTCAACATCACTCTTTCTTGTAATATCGGTTGCAACAACTTCAGCATCCAATAATTTTCTCTTTGGCTCCTCACAAATCCTTAAGTTTTCTACTTCCCTTGATTCTCCTTGATGGAATATCTCATTTAATATATTCAAAACATCTCTGATAATCAATAGTAAGTCTTCAGCTGACTTCATGCATTAAGCTGTCAAATTCACTTTCTTTATGGACTTCAAAGCAAAAGTATTTTTTAGTGCTAAAAAGGCTATATTAAAGGTTGTTGTTATTTCCTCACTAGAACTAGAGTTATATGAGCTAACATGTCATTTCCAATTATGCATTTCTATCATATAATTAATGCATACATTATGTAAAACAATAATGTTGTCACGAAACATAAATATCTCATTGCCTTTGTCTTTAATATGAGCTTCAATATTGGAAATATTTAACTTTGGAGACTACAAATATTCCACCATAGTCAAAACACCTCGTCTAGTACTCTTTGATAGTTATGACAAGACAATGGCCTCCTGATCAAAAGTACAAGAATTCTCTTCAAATCTTTATTTAAAGAGTTCAAGATCCATGGTACATTCATCCAACACATTTTCTAGATGATTTGGGAGCTTTTCAACCATTTGTCCTTTTTGGAGGTTACCATTCTCTACCAAATGATTAAGATGCTCATTTAGTTATGTTCGTACAATAACTTCATTTTCCAAATACTTCACCTTTTCATCAAACTTATAAATACACTCTTCTGGAATGGTTCCGATTTTTTCAATTCAAGTGTTGGATACATTGTCCTTTATGCAAGTTTGATCATTCTTACATGGATTGGGAAATTTTATAATATCTTCTTCTTCTTCTATTCACCCAAAAATTGTTTGAATGTGAGGACATCTTGAATTTTTGTAGGAAGAGAGCAGTACTCATTAATATTGGTGAGGATTGCATATACACTTGGTGAGTCATTCTTATGAAGACGCACACTTACTCTTGGAAGGAAAGTGGGTAGTCGCCTTCCCTCCATAATTCTTAATTGTTTCTCAAGCCACAAAATTAACATGTAATTGAATTTTTATCATGAAATTTGCACAAGGGTCAACGATCCAATAGGATGGTAGGAAAACCAACTCTAATACCATTGTGTTGCCCCCTTTATAGAATGGGCCAATTCTAGTAGAGAATTAATGCACACATTTGCTAAGATCTTTAATTTTTTTTATTTAAGGAATTATTACAAACACTTTGCAAGCAATAGTTTCCTATTTGGCATGAAAATAAGGAGAAATTTAATGCAATAAATCAAGAGATTACCACATAGAACATAATTTTCCAACTGAACACCAATTAACCCAACCAAATATTTATTCAACTAAATTATGAGATTTCATATATAATGCATTAATGGAACTTGGAAACTGGTATAATATTTTGTGTATTTTGGTTGCAAGGATGAGTGCAACCCAACTATCACAAGGTTACTTCAGTTGCCTCTGGTAAGCTAGGCCTACTCAATGAAACTATACCTTTCTCCAAAACAAACCCAACAATTTAACCTTGCTACCACCACAAAATTCAAGTGTTGCTACAATGATAAAGTGTGTCTCCTTCAACACCCACGATCACCTACAAATAAATTTCTCCAATTGCTAACCTGTGAGGAATCTAGATGATCCCTCCTTATTGACCAGCTAGGGTGGATAGTTTCACCACCAGAACTAATCTTAACCAACTAGGGTGGATTAGTCTCACCACCAAAACTGATTCTCTTGAGGGTTTCACACCCTTTACTCAAAGCTTCAATAACCCACTAAAGTCAATTTAAAATAATAACCAATGCATACCCAAAAGTGAGTTCTAATTTTCCTTTTACAACTTTTATCATTAGAATACCATGGGTCATCAAAATGCCATGGATCAATACCATGGTTCATCAAAATACCATTGATCTCCCCTTTTTATTGTTTTCTCGCTCAATAATATAAAGTGATTTTATAAATTTTTTAGTATTTTTCCCATAATCACTTAATAACATCAATTTAATTTAATTATTTCTCCCAAGTAACATCAAATAATTAAATCAATTGATCACCTTTTTACTTACTATAGCCTACGAGAATCAGATAAGATACTAAATCGATCCTCTGGAGTGATCACTCAGAAAAGGACATTACAAATAACACTTCATAACATTTATATTTCTTTTATTTGCCTTGTCATACCACAGGAGGCATAATTTCCCCTTATAAGTGTTTCCATCCCTTGAGTCAATATGTATTATTAGGAAACTAGTTAAGGTAGCGTTTTCCAAATCTTAACCATACTTAACACTTTCAAATTCATTGTTTCACTCCTTTACATCTATGAAAAGGCTATTTCGTTCACGTTTAACTTATCAAAGATCATAAAAAATAGGTTTAAATGAGAAAGCCTAAAAAGGTTAGATTTAGAGAGGTAATAAAGTTAAAACCAAAAAAATACAAAGCTTGAACTATGCCACATGATTATGAGGCTAATGCCCCTCATCTCATGCTTGTCTATGAATATCTAAAGAAAAAAGGGGCATGTTCCATGAGTTGGACACATAAGGAAGAAGAAAAAGCGGGTAGTAAGAAATACTGTTGAGGATAGGGATCTCAATGTTAAGCTCCCTCTCAAAGGATTTTGTACATAATATCCTCTCTTAAAAGTCACTTGACCAAAGCTATAAGACCTATTTATATGACTTTTAAGGTCGTCATATTAATTTTTCTCCATAGTTATTTTATCACTTCACATATTTTTCACTTAGGGACGAGGGAATAAACTTTGTCCTAGGACTTGACACATTTTTAAGTGTTAATGTTATTTCCCCATGGTAAAACTTGGGAAATTTCTAAAATTAACCTTTATTGTGTTGTGTTGAGATAGATCACTAAGACGCACCACCTAATAGCTCACTAAGAAGTTGGACCCACCATTACAAGTGAGCACCTTGCATTAAGTTATGTGTACCATACCCCGAGATCTATGAAACTACCTTAGGATCCATGATGCTACCTTGGGATCCATGATGGTGCATCTAACGATGATAAAGATGTCACATCGCCACAACCACCACATAGGCCAATCAAGGATGAATCCCTTGCTCAATTGGATGCATTACTCATGAGAATGGTGAGTATTCCCTCTTTTATCACACATGGGAGGTGGTTGAGGAGTTATGACAGGTGGTGACAGTGTGTGACATATAATCACAGGTTGTTGTGTCATTGACCACATTATTTTATTAAGGAGTGCCATCATTAAAGAGCCACAAATGCAACGTTTCCTTTGATGCTCATCTTGGATCTCTCATATGTGCAACATGATGTGATACTTGTGGGGAGGTTGTTACACTTAAGATACCTTCTTCCTCGCCTCATGGAGCTAGTTGGAGGAGTGCCCTAGTACTTGGGCCTATTTTTTATTGTTCTTCATTCAACTCATGGGGTGTTGGCACTTTAGAGGAGGGCACTCTTGTCCTTAACCCTTATATACCATACATGTGACTTATGACTATCTTTTTTTTATCTCTTTGAGGTGGGTGTAGTTGTATTTGAGGATTTTGAGGGTGGTTTATTACCCACACATTGTATTTGCTCATGATTTCAACTTGGGCTTATTGTTTGAGACACCACATTTTATTAGAACCTTGTAATGAGAAGGCTATTTATCTATATAAGGAGGAAGCCTTCCACATTTTCATTTGTTGGAGAATGCTAATAGATTTTTCAATTAAGTTTTTTCACTTCTTATATTTTTTCTAAATGTTATAGGATATTTTTCATGGGTTTGTTAGAATTTATTTATGTGTGTTGGAGGAAGGAGCTACTTAGGGTTAGAGAAGGGAACCTTGCTCCACTTGAGAGGGAAATCAAGGTATCGTTCTCTCACCTTATTTCTTGTGATCATCATTGTTTGCTTCCTTTACATTGAGGTAAAATGTTTTAGGACTATTCCCCTTTGCCTTCACTAGACCTTAAGTTCACCTTGATACTACTTGGATAGGATTCCTGGAGGACCAAACCCCCATCCATGCTTGAAGAAACCTGCCTAACCTAGCTAGCGCTTCAGAGGTAATACTCCTCTGGGCTCTTAACATTAACTCATTTTTTTTACAAAAGCTTTACCTAGAATTAATTAGGGACTCCATAGCCCTTTTAAAGCAATGGTCCTACTGATCTCTTCGACCAAAAAACCTAAAAACCTTTTCACATTTTTTTCTTTTCTTTGTTTTATTTTCTGTAATCAAGAGTCTAAGGGGTTTGATCTTTGAGTTAGACTACTATACATGATTTGAAGTTAGTTCTTAATTTTTGCATAACTTGGATCTATCTCATGCTAAATACCTATCTCATTATATATCATTAAAGTTAGCAGAAGTAGGCTAGTGCACCTAGAAGTTGGAATATATGTATAGTATTTCAACTTCCTTATTTGTGCATCTTACCCTCCCTAAAAAAATAACTCTAAACATACTTAAATTACATCACTTCTCTTGAGTTGTTTTGTATATGCTTAAAAGAACATGGTTTAATGTTAATCATGTTTTCTTTTTCCTTTTAACAAGGGTTTAATTGGCAACATTGGGTTGCTTTTGTGCTTGAACATTCTAAATAACCCAATAAATGTGATAAAACATTTAAACTTAAACTTATAAAACATTTAAAAAACTTTTGTTATTTAGCTTCTAATGATCAATCTTTTTAACTTCCACAAATTCTCTTTTGTAATATAATATATGTATATAAAAAATTAAAAATTATCAGATTCCACCTTTGTATATATGTAATTATCAGATTCGATATTTGTTTATAATATATACATATATAAAAAAATTCGGGCGGTGGATATAAATCGCGGAATTTTCGGGCATAGTGCATACATTTTACTGTATATTTCTTTATTTTTATAATAAAATACGATGAAAAAGAACTCTAGTTTCCGCTTCAAATTTCTGCTGGTTGTGAGGTGCTTCACGGGTAATATAGGGGAAATATCTTTGCAGGGGTAGTCTTCGTGCATGCATTGGCGTTATCTATCTGTCTGCAATTTGTAAACTTCCGGGAGTTACCAATATCCTATCTCGGGCTCTATTAGTAACAGCTCCATTCTCTGGGTCTCTTGCCAGACTTGGTTGCAATATGTTTGAACTTTGAACAATATAACATCGCACTTTGTATCAAGCCCCCTTTTGAACAGTGAATAACGCCAAACCCAACGCTGAACTCCACCTACCGTATTTCTCCGTATCCAGATCCAGGTCCAGATCAGATCCGAGGATCCGTGGATCTTGGACCCCCTACTGCCGAATCCAGTAACATAGTGTTACATTATTATTTTTTATCTTCTCATGTTTCTGAGTTAGCATGCTTCTATTCAACTAGTTCATTACGCCTATGTCATGTAAAGATCAAGTTGAGTGGGTTTTACATTTGATTTCCACTATAGTCAACAACTGAATATATTTGTTTTCCCTGTGTAGGTTGGATGATGGAATGACACACTCAGAAATAGGGGCAATGTAACAACAACACTCCCAAGAGGAAGAGGCTAAAAATTACATTTGCTTAATTTAATTCAATGGATGGAGCTGCAGGTAGCTTTGTTACCCGGTCTTTCGAATGCATGCTAAAAGAGTCAGAAGGAAAGAAGTATGTCAATCTTCAAAAGTCCCTTAAATCATACTTAGGTTGGTCTCCTGTCCTCCTTTAGGTTATTAAAAACAATCTACCTATTGGTAACATATTGTCTGTTCAATTGTATCAGTGTCTATATGCATTTCACTCTTAATTTTTCAGTCTATATGATGAAATTGTATCTGATTTTCCATTTAAATAGTGTAATATGTTGTTGAAGTTTACCAAAGACAAGTGGCATATAGTAGATAGTCCTAAAAGGAGTATCCAAACTTCTTCTAAGCTCTGATACAAATACTGGGAGAGTTTGTGCTACTAAGGATTTTTTTTTGGAAGTTGTTTGAGATCAGTGATATATCTTGTTTCAATGCAGTTGGCTCCTCATGATATACACCAATGTGAAGAAATGGACGTGTAGATGTTCCTCAAAATAAATTGTTAAACTGTACAATTTGCCATAAGTGGTGTGAATGTCCAATTTCTAATATTTAAGTCGATTTCACATGCGATGCTTTTGGCACTCCCTTAAGTGTTTTTGGATTGTCTCTCGTGAAGATTTTGATGGAAATATTTCAATTTCTGGTAGTCATATTGAATGGAATAACCAATCTTGCATAAATACAAGCATTTTACAAGGAAAGCGTTTGGGTTCCATAAATTACATAAGCAGAAGTCCATATACAAACAAAAGGTTGGTGTTAAGTTCTTGGATTACTTATCCTGCTCCCCTCAAGGATGGCCCACTTCCTTTGCATGAGAGGAGAAATTGAATCCAACTTTACTTGAGCCAGATTCCATCAAACTAATCTATCTGTTATTTTCTTCCCATTCATGACTTAAATATGGGTTGTCTATAATCAAATGTTGAGTTAATAGATCTTTGATTTTTGGTAGAGATCAAATTTCCTCTACCAGATTTTGTTTTGGTCAATTAACCTCTTGTATAAACAAATCAAGTAATATTTTAGGGCTTTGTGAGTGATGGGATCCTTGTATGTGGAATTCAATGGTTTTATCCTTTTCAGGTGCAAGCTCTTGATGTTTGTTTTTTATCCTGAAACAATGCCAATTACTGACACTTGGATTTCCTAATCCATGTTTTGGTGTTGGGGTTTTACATGTCCATCCTTGTGATGACACCCTACCATGTGAGAAGCTTTGACTTGATCTCCTGATAATAGATTCCTAAAATTTGTGCACATGCTTAAAAGATGTGTTACCTTTCTTCTTAAACCATCCTTTATGCATATGCCTAAAAATTGTCTCTTCATATCCCACTAATCGAGAATCTCCTTCATTAATGATCAATGTTGCAAACATCGGCATTGGAATAAAATTGGAAAGGGTTCGAAAAACAAAAAAATTGTAAAAATTGGCAAAAATAAGATACCACCAAAATATTGGTCAAAATGAGCAAACATCGGCCAGGCCAAAAAATCTATATTTTGCAATAAAATCAAGATGTTTGCAACATTGCTAATGATATTTGTTAGGGTTCTAACATAATGCTTGAAGATAAGATATGATATGTTTCATAACTTTCCATGAATGACTAAAATGATAGGTCATTGGGAGTCAAAATTACAATCAATAATGGCATTGTAGAAATGTCAATGCAACTCCTACATGGTAAATGTTCGAAATAAAAGCATAAGCTAACACTAATTACTAAATGAGAGAAGTAAAAAAAAAACACTAGAATTAATAAAATAAAGGATTACACATCATCCATAGTGGGTGTAGAATGAGAGGAGGAGGCCCATGCAGCCATATTAGAAAAAAAGGTTGATGCAAAAGAGAAAGTGGAAGGAAATATGCCTATAGAATCGACCACATAGAAGTAGCCAATACATTCTTTGACAATGTCCTTTGAGGAGAGTCTAGATTTAAGAGGGTTGGATTGTTGTTGGTAGGAAGTTTGGAACAATCAACCACTACTTTTAACAATCATGGTCACTTGAAAGAAAGTGGTATTGATAAATTGTGCTCCGGGGGGGGGCAGCTATTGGCCTAGCATATACTGAGAGATGAGTTGAGACCTTTGTCGAGATTGAGAGCTATATTTCCTCAAGAGTCTCATGGGAGGAAGTTTGTTATCTGAAGAGTGAGAGGAGGTTTATAGTCTCATAGATCTAGTGTCGTATCTTGAATTTCTACTAATTACCTGTAGTTCAAAGATGATCGGGGTTAGAGAAAGAAATGATACTCTTAAGTGGACTTTGTTCAAGTAGGCCTTTATGGTTAATAAGCCATGGTTGGATTTGGAGAGCCCATCCCTTGAGTGACTTTGTTAAATATCTTTCTTGGGTCTATGCATACTTACAAGATACTTACAATTCCTTTTGAAAATTGCTTTTTGCTATATTTGGTTGGTTTTGTTGAAAATTGGTAGCTTTGGTTGGTATTTCATGGTCAAATTTGAAGAATAAAATTATTATTTTCACGTTGTCCAAGTTGACCTCATTTGAACAAGTCAGCCCCACCACTTGAAGGGGTTTGACAGTTGACCCTAGGTCAAATCCTCCTCTTGACTCATATATATTGACATTCATTGACCTCATTTGGGCATCAGGATCAGATCGAACCAGTTTGGACTGGTTGATCCGATCACTTTCAACCCTAAAAGGGTTCAGACTAGTGCAACAGATTGGAAATGGTCGACTCAATACTAAACGACCGATTCTATTACAGAACCAACCAGTTCGGTACTAGACCGATTGGTTCTATTACAGAACCAACCGGTTCGGTATCGAAATGACTGGTCCTGTTACAAAACCAACCATTTCGATACTAAATCGACCATTTTTTCCAAACTGGTACTGAATTGGCCGGTTCAGTGCAACTGCCTAACAACTCATCCATGTGGCCTATTTAAATGATTTTATTTTTTATTTTTTTAATTTTTTAATTTTTTTTGGGGGCTTTGGGTGTAAATGGAATTGGAGTGTTTTTTAGTGAATACAGACCAAGAAGAGGAACCGTCTAGAGCAAAAACGGTTGAATGACATGGTTTATGTTCAGTACAACCTCAGGTTGAGGCGAAACCAATTGCTAAACAAGACACCTGAATCAAGCAACATAAACTTTGGATGACTTTGATCCATCATTAGAGTGGGCTATGGAGACCCAGGAACCAACATTTGATAATGAAGATATTTCTTGGATGGGCTTGTACACGCTTCCAACTCCACCTTCAAGGCCAGGGAATCATGTCAAAATCCCACTATAGATCCTTAGTCTGCTATTGCTAATTCAAAGGATGAAGATGAGGGGGAGGTTGAGGATGTTGATTTTGATTATCAATTTAGTACTAATAGTATTTTAGTTTAGTACTATGCTAATTTTTGGACATTAGAGGCCATTTAGAGTTTGTATCTTGATGTATTTTGTTTCAGACATGTATTTCACTAAGTGTTATTTTGGTAATTATCATATTAAGCACTCTTGCTATATAAATGAGAATTTTTTCATATTTGTGTATAAATGGTTTGAATTTATATGGACGACTTGAATATATATGTTTTTCTTTAAGATTTGAATATTTTAAGTACTTTTTCTCAACTGGTTTTTTGGTCCGGTTCTTTGAACGTTTCCATTCAATTATGACTGGTTCCCTGTCTGAAGGGTCTACCAGTTCGACATCCAGTCCGGTTCTGATAACTATGCATCACACTAACCCATTAGCCAATCAAAGAGTTATGTTCACACATGTGAAGGAGAAAGAATATTGAAGTTTCCAGTGAAGTTTGACTTCTCCTATCTCTCTTTTGACCAACGTTGACTTGGATATTCTTCTTGTTGTTTGAATGAGCTTTTGACTTGACTTAGAGGCCAAAATTTTTGTGGTTCGTTGATTGATATTTGATCAAAGTTTTTTCTCTGTTTTCGGGTTGTTGACTGAGAGTTGATCGCAGGTCAACTTTTGAAGTTTGACTGAACTTTGACCATGGAATTGCAGGCCGAATTTCGACGCCTTTGACCAAAAGCCTCAGGCCTAAATTCCACCCTATTGTGCAAATTTTGACTATGAGCAGGAATTTACTTTTTCTCTCTTATTTGACTAGTTTTGACTTAGAAAATGGTGAGGCCAAGGTTGGCATGTTGACTGGAGTATTCTGATGTACAATTGATGAATTGAATTCTCTCTCATAAGGAAATATTATCAGGTTTTCCCCCTTGTGGCGTTTTGTCCCAAGAAATTTTGATGTCTCTTGATTTATTGTTTTATGTGATCTCTATTGCTCTATTGAAGTTTATGGTTGAAATTTTCAAACATAACTGCTTAATGATTGGAATGCTCTAAATAAGTCAAATTGTATCATTAGAAGTAGTTATCAATTTGAAAATT
This sequence comes from Pinus taeda, assembly GCA_000404065.3. Taxonomy (NCBI): domain Eukaryota; kingdom Viridiplantae; phylum Streptophyta; class Pinopsida; order Pinales; family Pinaceae; genus Pinus; species Pinus taeda. The sequence goes on along the minus strand of APFE031327847.1, from coordinate 157,879 downwards.
TGTTCTAGTCTTATTTGCTACTAAAAAATCAACATAGTATTAGAGCTTTCGTGGAGGAAAAGAGCATGAAAGAGCATTGAGATCACCTTGAAGAGCATTGGAATCATATTGAAGAGCATTGAAGAGCATTCATGATCCTACATCTTTTGCCTTTGATTGGTCATCTTCATCATGAATTCCTTCATGAAGACAAAAAAGAAGCTTGAAGGAGCTACAAACTTCAGAGCATGGAATACTAGAATTGACCTTGTTCTTATAAGACATAAGGTCTTGGGAATTTTGAAAGGAAAGGTTATTGAACCAACTGATCAAGCAGGAAAGACAAGTTCGAAGATAACATCTTAGCTATGAGCATCATTGTGGAATATGTAGAGATCATTTAATACCTTATGTTGTTGATCATATGTCTTCCAAGGAAATGTATGAGGCTCTCCCTTGATTGTACACCATGAATAACATTAATCAATCTGTAAGTCTAAGGAATCAACTTTGTGATGTCAAGATGACAAAGAATGATCCTGTGGCATCATATTTTATGAGAATATCTCAAATAATAGATCAACTCAAAGCTATTGAAGAAGAGGTACCTGATAAAGAACTAGTAGTTGTAGCATTCAATGGTTTGCCTGACTCTTGAAATTCTTTTGCATCAAGCATTAGTGGAAGAGAAACTGCTCCTACTTGTGACAAGATATGGGTTGCTTTAACTCAAGAAGAATCTAGGCTCATTTCCAAAGGCAAGATTCCAAATCCAAGTGAAGATTCTCAAGTTTTTGCAGCCCACTCAAATAATAGCAAGGGAAGAAGAACTTTTGGAAGATTTCAAAGAAATACAAGTAGAAGACCTACTTCAAGATCTACTCCAAAACCTGCTCCAGGAAGATGAATTGCTCCACAAAGAAGACCTCCTCCTCCCCCTCAAGAATGAATGGACATGTATAATGTTCGATGTTTCCTTTGTCAAGCATATGGCCACTATCAAAATAGGTTTCCTCAAAGGAATGGTGATAAAAAAAAAAGGAAAGGGAAGCAACATGCTTCTACTACTAATATTAATGAACCTTATATAAGAGGAGGCCTAGAAGAAGGGTTCTGATAATGATGAATATTCCTTTTATTATTCTTTTATAGGCTCTATTCATGTCATGATGAAATTTGATTCGTAGACAATGGTGCCTCTAGACACATGACTAGAAGTTGTGAGAATCTCTTTGAATTGGTTGAGAAGAAGATAACTCAAAAGGTGGAGCTTGGAGATAACGACAAGTATGAAGTCAAGGGCATTGGTTCATCATCTTTCCAATTGGAAATAGGAGGTAATGGCTCTATTAACAACATTTTATATGTTCCTCGTTTGAAGAATAATTTGTTGTCCATTTCATCTCATGAAGACAAAGGATATAGAATTGCCTTCGTTGATGGTGGAGTTCTAATATGGAAGAAAGAATTCTCCTTTTATTGGAGGCCTATATCGTCTCCTTGTACACTCAATTCAAGCCTTGATACACAACACATCTGATCTTTGTGAACTATGGCATCGAAGGTACACTCCTGTTCATTATAAAGCATTGACTAGAATGATGGTTTTTGTTAAAGGTGTACCTAAAATCAAGATTGAACATGATGGAGTTTGCAAAGGATGTGCTCTTGGGAAAAATTTCAAAGGAAGATTTACTAGTAGTGATAGTAAGTCCAAAGGAATCTTGGACCTTAAACATTCTGATGTTTGTGGACCTATGACTAACAAATCCTTGGGTGGACATTTGTACTGTATCACTTTCATTGATGATTACTCTCGTAAAACATGGATTTATTTCTTGAAATCCAAGGATGAAGTGTTTGAAAAATTTCGACAATTCAAGGCAGAAATTAAAAATGCTACAGGAAGAAGGATCAAGACTTTAAGATTTGACAATGCAGGAGAATATGTATCTAAGGAGCCGATTTCTTTCTGTAGGCATGCTGGAATTAAGAGTGAGCTGATAGTTTCCTACAATCCTCAACAAAATGGTGTTGTTGAAATGAAGAGCAAAATTATCATGGAAGTTGCTAAATCCATGCTTCATGATCAGGAACTGCATATGTTTCTATGGGGATAAGCTTAAAAAATAATCATTTATGTTCAAAATAGATGTCCACACCGAATCTTGGAATACAAGACTCTTGAAGAAGTCTTCATCGGTGAGAAGTCCAATGTTGAACATTTGAGAATTTTTGGTTGCCTTGTTTATGTTCATGTGCCCAAGGAGAAAAGAACAAAGTTGGAGCCTTCTGGGAAGAAGGGAACTTTTGTTAGCTATAGTGAAAATTCAAAAGCTTTTAGAGTTTATGTACCAGGACAATGATCAATTGAAACTTGTAGGGATGTCATTTTTGACGAGGATGCTATGTTCTGGAAATCTAAAGAATCACACTTGGACTCTGATGATGAGATGTAGGTGGCTTCTAAGAATGAGGAATCGAAACCTAAAAGGCCTAAACCTATGGAACAAGATCCTCCTGAAGAGTAAGATGAACTGCATGAATTTGTTGAATCTCCAAGAGTCGTTCTACTTGAGACAAGAAAAAATCATCTTGGCTTGAAAGAACCTTAAGAGAAAGCAAGCATTGGTATGCAATATCATTGAATCTGAGCCATCCACCTATGAAGAGATAGCTGAACATCAAGTTTGGGGAGATACTATGATTGAACAGTGGTCCATATTGAAGAATGATGTATGGGAAATCTTGCTAAGAACTGAAGGGAAATATGTTGTGTCACCTCGTGGCACCTTCAGAGAAATAAAGAGGCCAAAGAAGTATTCAGGTTATGCAACATTAATGTGTAATATCATTGAATTTGAGCTATTGAACTATGAAGGGACAATTGAACATTAAGTTTGGAGAGATGTTATGATTGAAGAGTACTGGTCCATATTGAAGAATGGTGTATGGGAAATCATGCCAAGACCTGAAGCAAGATCTGTTGTGTCTTCCAAATGGATCTACAAAATCAAGCATGCAACTGATGGAAGCATTGAGAAGTACAAGGCAAGATTTGTGGCCCGTGGATTCTCTTAGAAAGAGAGAGAAGATTATGAAGACACATTTGCACCTTTTTCCAGGTGTTCTTCTATTAGATCTATTATTGCTCTTGTTTCTATTACAAATTGGAAATTGCATCAAATGGAAGTTAAAATTGCTTTTCTTAATGGAGTCAGTGAAGAGGAAGTTTATATTGAGCAAACTTAAGGCTTTGAGATTCATAATAGAGAGGCACATGTTTGTAAATTGAAGAAAGCCTTGTATGAACTTAAGTAAGCTCCTCGTGCATGGTACTCTCGTAACGATAGCTATTTGTTGAGTCTTGGTTTCAAAAAGAGCCATGCTGATCCAAACTTGTACTTTAAAGTTGTTGAAGGTGAGCCCTTGATTTTGTCGCAATATGCAGATGATTTATTTCTGACAGGGGTTGAGAATATCATTGTGCAGTGTAAGAGGGAGCTGATGTTTGAATTTGAAATGAAGGATCTTGGTCTTATGCATTACTATTTGTATATGGAAATATGGCAAAAGCATGATGAGATTTTTATTGGGCAAGGAAAGTACATCATTAAGATCCTTAAAAAATTTGACATGATGGACTGCAAGTCCATGGATACTCCCATGGTGACGAATTTGAAGACACTGCAAGATCATGATTCTCATCTGGTTGATCCCTCTATGTATTGTAAATTGATTGGCTCATTAAACTATCTAGTTAACACCAGACCCAATATCTGCTATGTTGTGAACACGTTGAGCCAATCCTTTGTTGAGCTCCATCATATGCATTAAGTTGTAGCGAAACATATATTTAGATACTTACGTGGCACCATTATGGTTTTGAAATATGTCTCGAATAGAGAATGGTAGTTGCATGGTTTTACAGATGTTGATTGGGCTAGGTGCACTGAAGATAGAAAGAACACTTATGGTTTATGTTTTATCTTGGGCTCTGGTACGATATCATGGTCAAGTAAGAAGCAAACTTTTGTTGCTCTTAGTATAGTTGACACTGAGTATATAGTTGTTTATTCAATCTTTTTTGAATCAGTTTGGCTTCAAAAGTTGTTTACTTATTTGTTTTATCAGGTGCTAGAATTGACCATTGTATATTGTGACAATCAAAGTTGTGTAAAACTTTGTAAAAATCCAATTTTTCATGACAGGTCAAAGCACATTGAGATCAAGTATCATTACATCCAGAATATTGTCTAGAGAAGATTTGTGGGGCTTGAATATATCCCTACTGATGAGCAGGTTGCTGATGTTTTGACAAAGCCATTGTCTCGAATGAAGTTTGCTTAATTCATAGGATAACTTGGAGTGGTTGAGAATCCCTCTCTTGGAGAGAGGGAGCATTGATTATATAGCATCATGAGACTACCAATCTTCCTTGGGCTTAGCTAAGAGACAATGGTTTATGGTCGGGAAGATTGTCCTGGTTACTCCATGGGGTCATTGAGATTGACTAAGAAACCCATGTGGTTGGGAAGTTTGGTTCCGAGGCTTGGAGTAATCCCTTAAGTCATTGTGTTTGATTGAGAGACCAGTGGGATTGGTTGGGGACACCGTTGAGTTCTCTTCCTTAAGTCATTGTGTTTGATTGAGAGACCAAGTGGGCTTGGTCAGGAAGTTTGATTTTGAGTACTCTCTTGGTTCATTGTGCTTGATTGAAAAACCATTTCATATGGTTGGAGAGTTTGGCCTAATTGATTGATCCCATGGTCAGTTGGGTGGTGACCTTAATGCCATTCAGTTTTGGCTTAGTGGATGAGTTTGATGCTATGAATCTTTCTTTATGATGGGACTTGTACATCTGATCTCTCCCTTAGGTTATTAGTGAGAGACCAATGGATTGGTTGCCGAGATTGATCTTGAGAGAGAGAATGAAAAGTACCTACCTAACTAAGAGGTAGTGTTGAAAATTGGTAGCTTCGGTCAATATTTTCATGGTCAAAATTTAAAAAGAAAATTATTATTTTGCAATTGGCCAGGTCAGCCTCATTTGAACAAGTCGGCCCCACCACTTGCAAGGGTTTGACACTACATTCAAAACCCTCCTCTTGACGCTCATATATCTTGACATTTGTTGAACTCATTTCGGCATCACATCACACTCACTCATTTCACACGTGCAGAGCAGGACAAATTTTAAGAACCACCCTAAATTTATATGTATAATAAATGGGCTAATCCCCATGATACATAGGAAAAATGGGAGGTGATTTTATCAATAATATAATATGTATATATAATTTTTTTTGCGAATCTCTCACCAGATTATAGTATCTTATACAGTAATAGAGAATCTTTCACTGAATTATAAAATCTTGTAAAAGTATGAAACCATATATGATAATAAGAAAACATATTCATTACACTGTAATATAGTAACATACATGTTTGGAAAAAAGAAACATAATTTTTTCTTCCTACAAACAATGTTCCAAGTTTCAGTGGTCGTGTTTGTCAAGGTTCTTACAATACACTCTTTCATATCCTTCT